>JBAMAX010002893.1:0-15167 GCA_037043745.1 Chymomyza amoena
ATTAATACAATATAAAGGAGCGCTCTTGTAGGCCATGCCTTCAACGTAGCATAGCAAATCCTATCAATACTCGGAGCTTTATTTTACGGCAATAATTGGATTGCTTCAGTTAATTCTTCAATCCTTATAGGGTAAATACGCGGGGACATCTGCAGTGGGGTCTGAAGGTTCTGGATGGTCTCCTTAGTCTGCTCTATCGTAGCAAATTCATAAGGACTGAAACGCTCCTCTAGATGGTATCCGAAAGCATTAGCCTGTGCCCTTTCGTTTTTAGCAAGTTTACCACCAGGACATCGGACAGGAACCTGTCTAGAGGTTTGTCTTTTAAGCGATTTTGCGCACTTCCATAGATAGTAGTTTGCATCGACGGAGTAGTCCATGGAAGACCTGGCAATATTGAAAACAAAAATGGTTTTTAATTTTTGTATTCATTTTTTATATTTTATTTGTTTATTTAAATGAAAAATTATTAGTATTATTATACATTGATCCAGAACTAATATAAGGAAACTGGTTTTCTATTGCTTGCAAGGCGTATTCTTAGGATTTTGATGCCTCCCTACTCCATTCCTTTAGCTTCGTTAAATATAAAAATTTTATTTTTATTATTGAATATTTATTATTAAAAAATCGGACATACAAATTGTGAGGTATGCACTATGAAATAAAAAGTTCAGGATTCTAGGCTTCCCTAGATATTATTGGCATTTATAAGAAATTATGCTATAACACAAACGGATTATCGTATATACTTTTAAAGGCAAAAAAAAATTTACAAAATAATCCTTGAAAATTAATAATTTAAAATGTAACTTAAGAACACACACAAAAAAAAAGGTATTTAATATTTAACTAATCTGCATGAATCTTTTGATTTACTTTCATTGACTTCTCAAGTTTTCAAGTTTATATTACCAAAATTTAAGTATTCGATGTCTATCGAAACATTTTAAATCGAATATTTCGGGATCGATATATTTCCGAAGATCGATATTCATTGATAGTTTTTTTTTAGAGTAGTACTCACATGGAAGAAATCCTAGGGACCTGTCACTAAATAGTTATTGTCTATATAAATAATTAATCTATATTCATATTTTATGGATGACTGAAAGGTTGGCATCTTCTATAAACACGCTTCTGTGAGGTCTGATTGTGGGATGGTCTCAGGCGTGGAATCACGGTGTAGTGGACCAGGTCATGTAGACGTTACGTCCGCACTAAGCTTGCCATCAATTTAGGTGCCACGGAGGAGTCCGAGGCATTCAGGTTGGTTAAGGAGGGATGAACCGGCCAGGGGTAAAAAAATATTTTATGGATGGCCTATTTTTTGAGAGGCCTAAAAAATCAAAAAGAATAGGGAAGTTTAACGTTTTACTTATAATATGAGTAAATACATTCGTATTTAGTGGGCTTTAAATTTAAGTTTAAGTTCTAAATAAATGAGTTTAAAGTTTACTCAAAATCTATAAAAACCGTCTGCCAGACTCGGGTTAGTTACAAACATCCAAATATTGTATTAAGTCGCTCACTAATACCGCAAATTATTGATTGAAATTGTATAAAAAAGTTTTCCCCTTTTTTTTTGGGAATAGAGTTCAAGAGTTCAAACATGTTTACAAACACCAAAGCAACTTATCAAAAACCCAATTTAAACACATATTTACGTAAATATTTCATGTTTCATTCAATGTAATGTCAAACTTATGCGAGGAGACGGTTTCATATCCAACAATCTTTGGGGTATTAGTATTTGTGGACTAGGTTCATATGTCATCAAATTTTATGTAGTTGCCAAAATGTGTGCGCTGGCTGGACTTGCTTAGTTCACCAGAAAAACTTTTGTTATTGCATTGTGCGTACCACAGGATTGAGGCTCAAGCTATAACAAGGTTTGGCATACAAAATTTTTCAAGTCAGGACACGACAGGAGGACAATCAATAGCCTGCCGTGCCAACGAGAGTGCTGTGTGGAGTGCTGTGTAGAGCGCTGCCTGCTGCTGCCTTATCCATCTTGCCAGTTGTCGCTTTTTGGAAAAGTCTTTGGCCAACAAAATGTCAATCGCATCTGAAGTTGATGGCCAGCACATAATGGCAGACTAATGACAATAATCGCCTCACTTTTTGCCTAGCGCATAGCATACATACATAGCTCATAGACACAAACACATACACTACAGTGGCGTGTGAAGAGGGGGCGCTCTAGAGAGATCGTAAACTTGAGAAACTCCACAAATTGAGCCTGCAGATACGACATATGTGGGAGGTGTCTGGTCGATCTAGTTGTATGCGTTTGCAGATTCTGTAAAGTGGATCCTTGTGCTCGGTGGGAGGCGCTCTAGCTTTTGCCATGATCCAACGCTGAAGAATGTTGAAGTATAAATTAACAAGTAAATTAGTCGATATAAATATCGTCTTTTATGTCATCAGTGCATCACACCTCCTAAGTCACCCGAATAGATAAGCGTAGCTCCTCATCAATACCAACACCAAGAAAAGATCAAAAAGGAGTTTCATCAAAGAATAAAGCGGCCGGCTTTGCGGTTTAATTGGAACAGACTTTTATTGACCTTTTACCTGCTAAGGATAAACTGTGTTCAGAACCCTATCAAATTCTTTCAGGCTGGAGAGAAACTAGTTTGGACCAGTCACCATAGCCTCTTCCTCATTTCTCAGCTTCAGATTCAACCATAGTCTAAACGATGGATTACTTGCTTCTAGTGATTCAACCAAATGGTTTCTATGTAGATTCTCCCTCTTGGTAGTAGCAGGATCTCTTCAATTCTGACCAAACGGCCAGGATTGCTTTTCAATTTGCTTCACCTTATTACCCTGTCAATCTAAGTTCTTACAATGAACGTTTTCGTACGTCACCAGAACAGATTTTCGAAGAGTCTCACCAATGCCAACCAACCAAAAGAGTCTTAAAAGGGAGACAAAGTGGCCAGACTTCACGGTTTAATATGACATATTACCTACTAAGGACGGATTCTACTTAAGCTCTATTACATCTATTCCTATTTGTTTAGGAAGAAACCAAATCTAAGCTTATAACTATCCCTTCTTCATTTATCAGCTTCAGCTTCAACCAAAGTTTAAACGATGGAATACTTTCTTCGATTGATTCAACTAAATGGTTTTGTTGTAGTTTCTAAGGGGCATAGGGGATCTCTATTAATAACTGGTCGAGCAGAGCAGGGACCTATCGCCGAACGGCGGTATCTTTATCTCTTAAGTCAATTCTCCTTCAGACGTCTGACTTCGCGATTCAATATGAAAGTGGCTTTGTTGACCTATTACACTGTCCTACAAAATTGAAAAAAAATCAAAGAACTTTTGAAGTGACCTAGTGTACGTTGTAAGGTCTTGACGAGTAGATCACGATAGTGTTTTCAAAATTGTCTAACACCCCCAAAATCGGAAGTTATCGCTTAAAACCGTTTTTCGGGTACTGCGATCTCCACTATCACAACGTCGCCATTTTTCAACCGATGTTCGATTGCTTTTACGGCATTTTGGAAAGAAGAAGATTCAAGCTTTAAGATGATATATACTTGTTTATACTTTATACAAAGCAACTCAGATTTTTTAAAAGTTATCTAAGATTTACACTTTTTTATTCGATTTTCACATCTTTGAAGTCATTTTTATATAACATTTTGTTAAAACACCTTTACTTTTTTACATTTAATCTTAAAGAAATTTTAATTCCGAGTAAGAAAAGTTTTGGTTTATTAAAATCGGTAGATAAATGTTTAAGTTACGATGCTTATTGTAAACAAGGAAATTAAAATTCCATCGACAAAAAAAAAGTTTTAGATGGATAATTCGTTTGTTCATGAAGATATCGTAAACCAAAATTTGGAATAATGCTTAAGAACAATAAAAACTCTTACAAGTGCCAAATTTGGTCGCAATATTTTAAAAAACAAACGAAATACAACAAATTTTGTTAAAAAATCGATTTTTTGACCGATAATTCCTATGGGAGCTATATGATATAGTCTACCGATTTTGTTGAAATTTGGTACATTGCTTAAGTGCCTAAAAAAATTTCAAAACGCCAAATTTGAACAAAATCGGTTGACTATATCACATAGCTCCCATAGGAACGATCGGTCAAAAAATCGATTTTTTAACAAAATTTGTTGTATTTCGTTTGTTTTTTAAAATATTGCGACCAAATTTGGCATTTGTAAGTTTTTTATCGTTCTTAAGCATTATCCAAATTTGGTTATATATCTTCATAAACAAACGAATCATCCATCTAAAACTTTTTTTTTGTCGATGAAATTTTAATTTTCTTGTTCACAATAGCGTCGTAACTTTTAAACATTTATCGACCGATTTTAATAAACCATAACTTTTCTTACTCGAAATTAATATTTCTTTAAGATTAAATGTAAAAAAGTTAAGGTGTTTTAACAAAATGTTATATAAAAATGACTTCAAAGTGTGAAAAAAAAAATCTAAAAAAAGAGTGTAAATCTTAGATAACTTTTAAAAAATCTCGTAGTTGCTTTGTATGAAGTATAAACAAGTGTATATCATCTTAAAGCTTGAATCTTCTTCTTTCCAAAAGCCGTAAAGCAATCGAAAATCAGTTGAAAAATGGCGACGTTGTGATAGTGGGAGTGATCGCAGTACCCGAAAAACGGTTTTTAAGCGATAACTTCCGATTTTGGGGGTGTTAGACAATTTTGAAACACGCTATCGTGATCTACTCGTCAAGACCTACAAACGTACACTAGGTCGCTTGAAAAGTTCTAAATCACTGTTGGACAGTGTTATCTATTTAGGAGAGACTCTTCTCTGAACCCTATCTTTTCCTTTCTGGAGGGAATCACCTGTTTTAAGCTTAATAAAGCTTCCGTCGCCTATCGCACCTTAATTTATTAGATTTAGCTTTAACCCAAGTTCAAACAAAGTGTTACTTTTTTCGAGCGATTTTACCAAATAGTTTTGATATAGATTCTCCCTCTTGGCAGGAGCAGGATCTCCTAAGTCACTTCTATTCAATACATACTGTATCATTTCAAATTAACTTCACCCTATTCTCTAGTCCTAAGAATGTTTATTCTTCGTCACAGCGCGCACCAGTCACTATATCCCTCCCTTACTAATCAGCTTCAGCTTTAACCAAAGTCCAGACTAAGTGTTACTTTTTCGAGTGATTCAAGCAAAAAAAGGTTTGATGTAGATTCTCCCTCTTGGTAGTAGCAAGATCTTTTGAATCAATTCTGCTCCGGACGTCCGGAATGTTTTCCAATTTACCTCACCTTATTCTCCTGTCATTCTTACGTCATCAGAACAGATTTTTATAAGAGTCTCATCAATGCCAAGACCAAAAGAGTCCCAAAAGGGAGAGAAAGTTGCTGGACTTCGCGGTTAATATAACCTACTAGAGGACGGAGTCTACTCCAAGCCTGATTATTTTTTTTCCTATCTACATCTATTCCTATCTGTTAAGCTTAGAACTATCCCTTCTTTATTCCTCAGCTTCAGCTTTAACTTAAGTCCACACGATGTGCTACTTTTTTTGGACTGATTCAAGCAAATGGTTACTTAGTTGATGCTCCCTCTTAGCAGGCAGGATCCGTTAGGTCAAATCTGCCCTAGACGTCCGAAAGCTTTTCCAATTCGATTCATCTTACTCTCCTTTATTCTGAAACCTTTTAAGATTTTTGAGAACACCCTCATGCGAGAAAGGCATACGCCACTGACATTCATACACACACATAAAGCTTTATAAGCAGTTGGAAAATTTATGTCCAAGGGCAATGGCAGCGACAACAACAACAACAATGAGCTTGTCCAACAAACAGCTCGATTGAGGCTCAGCTCAGCGGGACATTCGATTTATAAATGAGCCGAGCATTGTGCTTATATGAAAAATATGTTAAATTAATGTGCCATAAAGCAAATGCGTCAACCATTTGGCCATTAACAAGGCTTAAGGATAAACTTAAAGCCTGCTGTTGCTGGCGTTCCTATCCAACACTGTCTTTTACAAGGACTCAAGGTCAGTTGGGAGTAAGTCAGCTGTTGGACACAGCTGGCACTTGCACTTTATTAAATTTAAAATCAACTTCTGTTTTTGCGCATTTCATGTTCATATTTCTGCATGCATGTGCATGCTGTCATACAAACATGCACACACACACACACGCACACTCAGATACAAAAACACACAGATACACACACACAGATACAATGACACACGTGCCAGCTGAGCGGATATGCGGCGTGCGCCATTATTGCGCCATTAAATTTGTAAGTCAAGCATTTTAATATTTGGGGCAAACAATGCCAAACGAACCTACTGTGCAGCACACGCACACATACACGCAAGCACAGTCTCACAGATACAACAACTGACTCACAGATACACACACTCACATATACAAACATACTGAAGAGCACGCGAGTCGAGCCAGAGTCATGCAAGAAGCGAGCGCGTGTTTTTATTATAACAACAGAGCAGCAGCAGAAGAGAGAGTGTGGAGAGAGAGGGTGGAGAGAGCAAGCGACTAAAGCTAAGCACGCAGGGCTGCTGCGGGGTAACCAGTGTTGGGTAGCAGCAAAGATATGCAATTTCGCATATGTACTTATATCCCAGCGACATGAAAAGGATCAATTGTGGCAAAACGAATTGCATACGAATGTGGAGCGCTCTGAGCTGAGGCCATGCACTATGGAAAACTTTCAAACTTTAATTGGCCAAATTTTTGCAAAAAAACAATACAAAAAGTCTTGAACGCCCTATAAACCAAAAAATGGGGGGATATATTTGCAACACACTAAGAGCTTTTTAAGACCAAAGGCTAAGTTACGGACAGCTTTTTATCCTCATGCTTTAAGAGTAACTATATAAAATCGTTCGATCGAGAACTAAGTACGAACCAGTGGGAATTTTTTTTCAAAATCATTTTAAACACATTTTTGTGTCCCTTGCTTATGGATCGGAAATATGAATCGAATCAATTTAGTACAAATATTCCATTATCAGGCAAATTTTGTGGTGCTTCCCATAACCATATGTATCTCTGATCGTCATTGAATGAATTAATCTGGAGATTATATCAACAAGGATAACTAAACTTTACAATAAGACTCTTCAAATGTTCGCCAGATCCGCAAAATTATTTTTTACATAAAAGAAAAACGACTTGGAGTTCGTAGGTCCGACCAAGATCCGAGAAACCCTCAGCAAGCTAGTGATCTGGCATAACTTCTAAAAACCTATAGTATCAATTTTCGAATTCGTGATTATCACGATGTTCGATATTCGTTGATTTTTTGATTTGCGTCCTAATCCAAGTCCTAATAACCTGCAGCACGTCGGAGATCGGACATAACCTCAAAATAATATTTATGGGCGAAAATAAGTGAAGCCGGCCACTTTTATGTGGTCCTTCTCCGATTTTGATGCTTTTTACCCAGTTGGTAGAGCTGCTAGCCAATAGTAACCACGCCCTATTTTATTGCAAAATTCCGATTATTTGTCGAGTTATCGATAACTGAAAATCGGGTTTTTCATTTTTAGACTATTTTTTGATAAGCCATATCTTCTAAGCACATAAAGATATTGACACGAATTTTTTTTACCATGACAGATAAAATATTTAATTTAAAAAAAGTGTGAATGTCATATTATGTGTGGAAATTCGCTTAAAAAGAGGCAAAAATTAAAATGGTGCAACTCTTAGAAATGCAGAAGTTATGCTTATTTTTGTGATGACACATCGACTTTTTCGCCATAGTAAACCGTCATCGAAAAGGGACAAATCAGCATAACTTTCCCGAATTGAAAGATAATAAGTTCAAACTTGACATGAATAATGGGTTTGACATTTTAAAATGAATTTTAAAAGTACCAATGAGTATCGTGACCCTGCCTCTAGTTATTTAAGGTCAAAGGTCACAAAAATCGGTTTTTTGCAAATAGCATATTACTAGTATTTTAAAATGTTTCCCAATGTTCTAAATAATTGTAAAGCATAAAATTCTCTTGAATCAATAAGGCCGTTGGTTCTACTATTATATAAGGAGGGGAGCTTTATAAGGCGTAGTCTATCAAAATATGGAGGCACGCAAGGAGAAGAAATTCCTTTTTAACAGACTCGATCCTGTCCTGATAAAGGCAGTATTGAAGCCTCCAAGCGCATGAGCTGTATTCTATGTTAAAGTTGGGCAGACGAGAGAAATAAAATATAGTTTGGTTGTGTAAGGGACTCTTTGGACCAACGTTTAATAAAAGTAACAACCCCACTTATGATGGTTAAATTTAAGTTTATGGTCAAACGTATGCCAAGGTTAAAAACACTCAGGATACGTTCTAAGGCAGAGGAGTCTATAGAATGAGCACCCAAATGAGAAACAGGACGATATATCACTATATTATTACGATTCAAAGTTATAAAATTGTCCATAGTACAGTGACACCCAGTTGCTAAAGGACTCTATGAGGAAGTAACATTGCTAGGGACGTACGTTCAGGCGGACGCAGCTCACTCGAAGCAAAACGACAAAGTAATCCGGGATTTGCATTTTATCGGAATGTGGCTATACTGATGCTACTGCTACTGCTGCTGCTGCTTCTGTTACTCCTACTACATCCATTGCTGCCACTGGAGACAAGTCACACAGACACAAAGTCACTCACACACACACGCATGCACACACACAGATACTCACTCACACACAGAAGCAAAGGAGCGCGCTCTTTTCCGTAAGTCAGTCATTTGCATGCGTCGCATATTTGTCGTTACAACAGCCAACTGTTTGTTATGCAATTGTAGTCGGGAATTTTAGTCGCTAGTGTGTATCTGTGTGTGAGTGTCACTATATGTGTGTGTGTGTGTTAGTGTGTTTTGTGTGTGTGCCTTTTTTTTCTGTTTGTTTGTTTGCGTGTTTGTTTACCAACATCGTCGACATCCAGTTAGATGCAATGAAGGGACGGATGGGATGGGTATGGGATGGATTTCAAGGCAACGGCAGCTTATTCATATTACATAAACTAACTGCGCGCGTCTTGCGTAACGTATTGAAAATGCAGCTAAAACAACAGCAACCGAGAAGAGCATCAAAAAACCACACACACAGACAAGGCCCACAAACATACTGGCCAAGTGGTTTTGTTTGCTAAGAGTAGTCACCAAAAAGTCAACTAGGTCGCCATTTGGCACTTTAGAATAAAGACAAAAAACAGGGATTGAAATCGCTTGAGACTGCAAAAACATTATTATGAGACAGTATTTAACTGAAGGAAAATAAACAGAGCTAGTAATAACTTAGTGAAAAAAATACTCTTCGTTTTTCTACTACTCCTGATAATTACACTACTGATTAGTATAGTATACTCCAAATCTAAACGATTCCGCTCACCTTACTTCTTCTCCCGCTCAGTGTCCTTATCCTGCTCACTGTCTTCTTTCTCCCGCCCACTATACTCCATCACCCGATCAAATTAATCTTTCTCTTGATAACCTTACTCCTTCTTCCGCTCACTACACACTTTCTCCAGCTCACTATGCTCATCAACAATCATAGTACTAGGTGCGTTCTCGTTCTGCTCATTATAATAACTCTGGGAAAAAAACTCTTCGCTTTTCTTCATCGTCAGGGGCCTTCTCTTACAGCTCATTGCATATCTCCTACTCCAAACACTTCTGATCAGCATCCTCCTTCTGCCACTCACCATACTCCTCGTCCCTATCACTATACTTCTTCTCCCACTCACTAGGCTCATCAAAGAAGCTCTTACCAAATAACAATAACTACAAAAAACTGTTCGCTTTTCTTCATTGCTAGAGGCCTTCTTCACAAGCTGACTACAATTCTATTTCTTATCACTACAATCCTAATTACTATACCAAATACATTATACTGGGGGCTTCCTTCCTTACTGTATTTATCAAGCCCTGTATGAATTTCCAGTGAACACCACTAGAATACAACTTCAATCGTGTCTTGAAATGGTGAAATAGTTAGACGCTTCAAAACTTCATTGGTTTTTCAAAAAATTAAAAGAACTTTTATATTTTAGTTGATAGTTAAGTTGAACATATAGTTAAGTTGAACATTGAAGATGTTGTTCGGACCAGGTGCAGAGGTGCAGATTTTATCGGTTTTCTCAGTAAATTGACGTGCATAAAATTTTATCATTCTTATTTTTAACCAAATGTCCGAAATATTTTTAACTTTCACCCGTCAACTTTTATCGTTTTCTTCTTTTATTATTTTCTATGCTCATAAATGTCGAAGGGACTAAGATTTAAAGGACTCTATAGTTGTGGTATAGTCCAAAATAGACAAATCCGTCATTCCGAATTTTACAGTCCAAATCGGACTTTAAAAATGTTAAATTAATAAGATTTTTTTTACAATTTCATATTTTAGTTGTAGTCGTAGTTTATCTTCGAAACCAATCTTTCGCATAAATAAAAATATTTTAAGTTATTAATTTTTACAATTTGCACAATTAAAAGCCATTTAAATAAAAGTGTCAAAGACATGGTAAAGGTTCAAAATTTAACAGAAAAGGAACTCAAATTCGATGTAAATATGAACGAAAAGTAACCCAACTGAAGCCAGAGGAAGATAACAATTCGGATTTGAGGTACATGCACTCATTCATCCAGGCAGGAGCAGGAAGCATTACGTAAAGCACATACTTATTGGCAATGTATTGAGACTTCCTGTATGCCGGCTCGCTGGACGCTGGGCGCTGAAGAAATAGGAAGTGATTCCTGAAATGCTGATGTTGCTTAAATTTTGGAGAGTAGTTCCGATCCGGGCAATGTTTCAGCAATCAAAATCAATTTTTGTGTTCTCCCACAGCAAGTTTCCAAACTTCGCCTTTTCTGCGGTCGAATTTGAAAAACCTCCTCTTAATCATGAGGTATTGAAAGTTCAGAACGCACCTACATATATAGCCATTTGGAGCTAATCTCTCTCTCTAAAAACATCACTTAAGCTCGTTAACACTCCTTATCTTTTATCCTTTAGGTGTTACCAAATGGTCTGGAGTGTTAAATTGTTATAGCTTTTAGAGAATAAGGAAAATAATGCTTTAATATAATACTAGTTCCGCGTTCGCCAGCTCTTCCGTTCAGATCTTCAGAAGATCTAACCTCAATATTCGTTCGTGGAAGGATCATTTGTATATGGCCAATAACGGATATTGAAGTTTATAGGTGGCACATGCTCATTACAGATGGGTTAGAAGTTGTAGAGAACGAAATTCGCGCTGGAAAGCTATCGACCTATTAATGTGGGAATTCCGTCATACTGACGATCTGCGCCTATAGTCTTAAACACGATGTAGGTCCTTGCGCCCATTAACAAATGTCTGCCGAGACGCGTTAAGGACCTCTGCTGTTGATAAGATGCAACACCTTTTCACAAATGGCTGATAAATTACAGAGAACGAATACCGTGCTAGAACACTCCATTATGATGAATATTCCAGCATACGGAATATCTTAAATGACTACATTCAGAGTGACTCCATGATTATAATGGAGCTTTTATTTAAAGACTTTCGAAACAAGCCAACTTCAAAATGAGGTCTTGGATTCAGTAGGCCAGTTTCTACTAGCAAAAGATATAACCTTCCTTAAAAACCTTTTGGAATGCGCCCATAAGTCAAAGGTTTTGCCAAAATTGAACAAAATATTTCTCCTCTATGATTTTATCCAAGCATTGTTGCAAATAATCTAAAATCTAATACCATAATCCACAATCGTTTTCCATTACTCCTTAAATCATCTTAAAACCTGCCACTTTAGATCCTAATGAGTTTAAATATTTTATAAACTTTGTTTAACACCTAACTACATGCTGGTCCTTGCATTTCGTTTACAATCCTTCACACAAATTTAAACGCACATAGTCCGTTTCTCAAAACTAAAGTATCTTTTGGGTTAACTATGGGCTAAAAGTGTTTTTGGTAAAAATCACTTCTAGTGATTTTTATTTGCTATTTACTTTTGGTTCGGAAATTTATTTGCCTGCAGTGCGTCGGCAGATTGTAAGGTAAACTGCCAGTACCACATAATTTGCAATGCCATTGCCAATGTATATATAGGAGTGTGACTGTGTGTGTGTGTATCTATGTGAGTATGTGTATATGTGTGCTTGTGTGTGGCATGTGTGGCCTTAGCTCGGTTTTTACCACAGCATTTTTGCGACGTGCAACAAATTTTAATGCGTTTGCCTTAAAAAGAAAAACGCTAAAAAATGGCACAAGTTGAATGCCAAACAAAGCAGCTACACTGAGAAAAAAAGTGAGTCAGTCGACAAGGTAGTCGACAATGGGATACGCTAATAATTAAATTCTTCAATTCTTAAAAAAAAGCGTCAATAATTCGAATTCTCTTTCTCGGCATTGTGTATTCAGCTAGGCTTAAAGATATCAAGTTTCTATTTTGGATTGGGCTCACATCAATCTACAGGGTCCAGGGTCCGGCACTCGAAGGGTAACCAAATTCAGACCGCTCGCGCAGCTGACGCACGGGCATCTGTAAGTTAGCTAAATGAAAGTTTAGAGTATTGTTTACAAGCGCACGAAAGCATTTTGCCGTGAGTAAACGCGAAAAAAAATCAGTAATGGATTTCTAACGTAATAGTGTAGTTGCATCATATTTAGCTGGAAAATAACAACCAGCGATTGTTCGTGAGCTCGAACACCTTAAAGTAAATAAAGTTTTCGTTTATCGCACCATAACTCGTTACAATGATACTGGTAGCATCGCAAAACGTCATGGAGGTGGTCATCAAAAGACTGCAACGTCACGTGAGATGGTTCAAAAAGTGAAGAAGGGTCTTGAGCGAAATCCCCGAGGAAGTGCCAATCAAATGGCGAAAGAACTGAAAATATCTGACCGTAGCATCCGTCGCATACTGAAAAATGATCTCAAGGTCAAGCCTTACAAGATCCAAAAGGCACATGATCTCACACCGAAGTAGCAACAAGTCAGACTTGAGAGAGCGAAGGAGTTGCTTCGCTTGGCCGAAAGCGGTCAATTGCCGAACATTGTGTTTTCTGACGAGAACATTTTTACAATTGAGCAATTCGTAAACTCTCAAAACGATAGGGTTTACTTGAGGGACCGTTCATACGAGAATTTGAGTCATCGATTGGCCACCAGGAGGCAGCACCCGCCACAGATAATGGTTTGGGCCGCTGTAACCGCAGATGGGCGCTCTCCAATCGTTTTCATCGAGCCAGGCATCAAGGTTAATGCGCAATATTATCGGGAAAGTATTCTGGAGACAAACATTTCGGTGGCAGACCATGGACGTTTCAACAGGACTCGGCACCGTCTCACAAAGCTCGAGTGAACCAAGAATGGCTGAAAAAAAACGTTCCGAACTTCATAACTTCCACACAATGGCTCTCGAATTCACCAGACGCGAATCCGATGGATTATTCTCTTTGGGCCATTTTGGAGAGCAAGGTCCGAACTAAAAGATACAACAGTCTCGAGGCGCTGAAAAAAGCCATTGTCCACGAGTGGGCCAAAATACCTGCAAGTCACATTCGGGCAGCTTGCGATTCATTTTTGGACCGTCTCAAGGCCATAGTGAAGGTAAAAGGTGGCCATATTGAGCGAAAGAAAATTGTTTCTAAATTTCGTATTATTTTTACACATTTTGTACCTTGAATTGAGTAAAGGTAATTTTCCAAAATGAATTTATGGCCTTTTTAATTGGTTACACTTCGAGTGCCGGACCATATTGAATTTGATGGCATAAGCTGGACTTTTTTAACGTAGAGTTGACCTTGGGTAATATAAATTATTTATATAAAAATTAATAGCTTTCTAAGAATGTACACAAATTTGCATCTTGATGAAACTCTATACTCGAGAAACTCTATGTTGGGTTTCCCGAAATAAGTAAAATGCTAATAAAAATAATTCGTACCAAAGGGCAGTACTCTGCAATGCAAAAAGCCCTGATATAAAAAACTGCAACCCATTTTTTGGATAATTGACAGCTAGATGGCGCCAGCAATTTACGCCAGATGGCGCCAGCGGTTACAGCACAAATTTACTTTTTCGAATATAATAGATCATGCTTGTGGTTAAAATTTATACAAAATGACACAAGATATGAAAAGAGATATAAGATAGAAGCGAAAAAAAAGACAAAAGTAACTTGAATAAAAAGTTTCCCGGCTTTAAATCAATTTGTATAAAGTTGGAAGATTTTCGTTGACCCTATTTTATATAAAGGAATGGTGGAGTTTCTGGGCGCGCCTTAGGATCGTCTGGATCTCATTTCATCTCATTTTTGGTTAATTATTAATAATTTCGTTGCCCAGATAGCCAGATAATTAAATTGGAGTGTGGTGTTAAAAAATCACATTTGCAGTTTAATTTAAGCCAGCCACAACGTTTATTATGTCCTCTGTTGATATTCGTATATCGCCGTAAGGTCAATATTTCGGATTGCTATTTTATTCAGAGATTCTGATACTCTTCCTACTAAAAACGTATTTAATTTTGAACTGGTGGAAGTAAGCCGCAATACAAAAACTTCAACTCCATATCGATTTTTTTTACCAAAATTTCTATAGAGTATATTAGGGCTGAGCAATTTTTATGGGCCTTAAACCGGCCGGGGCTCTCCGTAATCAAGCAAAAAAAAAAACGTTCAACTCCATATGGATTTTACTTACCCAAATTTCCATAAATCCTGAATTTCGATGATGGATTTTGTTTTTAAATGCCAAGAAAAGGTTGCGAAAATCAACGAAACGAACACACAAGTGTAAATCGAACGAGATATGATAAGAACTTAAATCCTAGGGTGCAAAAAAGAAAAACTTAAACCCCATATAGATTTTTATTACCCAAATATCTTTAGATCCATTTATCTAGATCTAGCTGCATATTAAGGCGGATCAATTTTAATGAGGCCGAAAACATTCCTGGTCTCGCCGCAATTCTGATTCCTTCGGTCATTTAAAGCAACTTTCCCCAAGAAAATAAGTTTCGATGTACCCACTTGAACATTATTTACCACTAACAAGATTTATACAAAGCAATTACAGATTTTTTGCAAGTTATCTAAGATTTACACTTTTTTATCGATTTTTCGTAATTTGTGTCATTTTTATATAACATTGTTAAAACACCTTTTACTTTTTTACATTT
>JBAMAX010002894.1:0-34916 GCA_037043745.1 Chymomyza amoena
AGGTTGTCAAAAAAGTCTTGCGGTATTTCCGCAAGCTTGTCTTTGCAAGCGCGTAGTTCTAGTTGTATTCGTCGCATCGGTTCACGCTAGAGCTTTTTGGAAAGCTCTTTTCACGTGCTAACACGTGTTTGATTAATTGTTGTTTGCTTTTAGTCGTTCGTGAGTTATAGCGTCGCAAACATGGAGCAAAATAAAGAGAAAATACGGCATATTTTACAGTACTACTACGATAAAGGCAAAAATGCATCTCATGCTGCCAATAAAATTTGTGCAGTTTATGGACCCGATACAGTTTCCATTTCCACCGCACAACGATGGTTTCAACGTTTTCGTTCTGGTGCAGAGGTGATCGAAGATGCGCCACGGTCCGGAAGGCCTGTTGTCGAAAATTGCGATAAAATCGCTGAATTGATCGAAAGAGACCGGCATAGTAGCAGCCGTAGCATCGGCCAAGAGCTGGGCATGAGTCATCAAACCGTTATAAACCATTTGAAGAAGCTTGGATTGAAAAAGAAGCTCGATGTATGGGTGCTACACGACTTGACGCAAAAAAACATTTTTGACCGTATGGATGCATGCGAATCGCTTCTGAATCGCAACAAAATCGACCCGTTTTTGAAGCGGATGGTGACTGGCGATGAAAAGTGGGTCACTTACGACAACGTGAAGCGTAAACGGTCGTGGTCGAAAAGCGGGGAAGCTGCCCAGACGGTGGCCAAGCCTGGATTGACGGCCAGGAAGGTTCTTCTGTGTGTTTGGTGGGATTGGCAGGGAATCATCCACTATGAGCTGCTCCCCTATGGCCAAACGCTCAATTCGGACCTGTACTGCCAACAACTGGACCGCTTGAATGCAGCACTCCATGCAGAAGAGGCCATCTTTGATCAACAGAGGCCGAATTGTCTTCCATCAGGACAACGCCAGGCCACACACATCTTTGGTGACGCGCCAGAAGCTCCGGGAGCTCGGATGGGAGGTTCTTTTGCATCCACCGTATAGTCCGGATCTCGCACCAAGTGATTACCACCTATTTCTGTCCATGACGAACGCGCTTGGTAATCTGAAGTTGTCCACAAGAGAGTCCTGTGAAAATTGGCTCTCCGAGTTTTTGACAATAGGGAAGCGAGCTTCTATAAGAGGGGCATTATGAAGTTGGCATCTCGTTGGGAACTCGTCATCGAACAAAACGGCGCATATTTGACTTAAATCGCATTATTATAACCAATTTTATAGAACAATTGAAAATTCAATAAAAATACATATAAATGGTTTCATCTCATGTGCTTATGTAATTTATTTCTTTTGTTACTTTTCGAGTAGTTGCAAAAATTGAAGTTTTAATTAATTGAAGGTCTCTAGAGATAAGAGTTTATACATCATAGTCAGAAGATAAGCCCCAAAAATAAGAGCCAAGTTATGGTAACTGATGCATGCTGCTGCTAAAATCTAAGTCACTAAAATCTTTTGGGCACCTTGTTTTTAAAAAAATTTTACCTTTTTTGAGCATTTTTTTGCAAACGGATTTGTTGGTTTATAAATTCTGTGATTTCACGTAGTTCGAGTGCTGTAGAAACGTCGGTATTGGCCAACATCGATGTTTTCGATATGTTTAGCATCGATATATCGATGATTTAATACATCAAAGCTCGTGTGACGGATATTGCCTAAATTAATTAAATAATAAATAAAAATCCAAAGGTTATACAAAAAAGTTGCAAACTTAGCTGGTTAAAGAAATTCTTTATAGATTTTAGCAGTCGAATCCCAATGACAAAAACTCCTTCACGCATGAGTTATGGATAACCACCAAAAATCCCAGCAAACGAGTTAATTTCGCTATTGTCTTGGAGTCATTGGATCTGGACTTTGAGTCTATAGGGACGCCTTTTGGCACCTGTAAAGTTTACCCCACTTTTTCTGAGTAGCCTGTCAGTTATAACAAAAAATTTTCTGATCCAGCCAGAATTAGCAGTCTCCAATCTTTGAACTAATTTCAGATCCATTCATTATGGTTATTAAATTAAACTCATTTCAACGTTTTTTGATCTAAGCAACAACCTGCTTGTCGCTCACCAGATTGCCAGCCTTGCTAGACATGCGATAATCGAAATAAAAATATCGATGATCGGAAAATATCGATGCATCGACATATAGATCGATGTTACTATTTCCGGCGCTATTATGCAGCCAAACCCTTTACGAATATTTAAGCAGAACAAAAATTTATGAGATATAGCCGCGATACTCTTAGATAGAGCATATAGTACTGAGCGCGTGTTGCTTGCCTGCTTTTTACAATAAGCTTATATGAGTGTGCGTGTGTGCGTGAGTGTATATGTGTGTGCCTTTGAGTGCATATGTGTATGCGTGCGTGAGTGTCACACGAGTATATGTGTGTGTGTGCTGAGTGTCGCGTAATCTGATAAACGTGAAGATGGCCGGCATTTAAATTAAAGATTGAGACCAACCAACACAAAACAGACAACAAACAAAAACTTGCCAACTTGTTGTCTTTGTTGTTGCTTTTGGCAGGCACGTACACAATACACTCTCACCCAACTCATACACACTCACACCAGCACACACACACACTAATACTCACACAGCTGCGCTCGGCTGATGACTTTTTTGGCACTTCAATTAAGGCTGAGCCCACGCCCACGCCCAAAATGAATGTCAAGCTCCATTCCCCAACCCCTCCCCGCAAACCATTCCGAGTCTGTCCATGCAAAATAAATTTGTTTTTTGTTTTACTTTGCTTTGCCTTTGTTGTTACTTTTTTGGTTTTTTGGTGTTTTGGTTTTTATACTCTACTTTATGCCATTTGCAAGAGGAGCTTTTATGATTTTCTCATAAGGTTTGTAACAGGCAGCCTTTGGTCTGCACAAGTCACAATAAATATACATATTTTTTAAAATTATAAATTTTTAATTTTAAATAATATCTCAAAATTACTAATCTTATCAATGAAAAGTTCAAAAGAATGCTTACATCTCACTCTGCTATCTTTTAAGGCCTAGCTTTAGTCAAAATACATTACATGAAGTCAACATGGTTCAGTTGTTGGAAAGTCTAACAGTCATTTCGAAGCAATTTGATACGTAGAATCCGGAATCCGATTTTGTTCAAATTTGGTGTTTTGAAATTTTTGTAGAGCACTTGTACAGCAATGTGCCTAAATTTCAACAAAATCGGTTGACTATATCATATAGCCACCATAGGAAAGATCGGTCAAAAAATCGATTTTTTAACAACAAAATTTGTTGTATGTCTACGTTTGTTTAATTTAAAATATTGCGACCAAATTTGGCACTTGTAAGTTTTTTATTGTTCTTAAGCAGTATTCCAAATTTGGTTACTGATATCTGTTATGAACAAACGGAAGTTTTAATCCTATTGCGATTAGTTTATATGAATTGGTTCGTGGGATTGTGAATATTGGTTTTTGTGTGAACATAGTCCTCCGAAACAGCTATCGACCGATTCTCATGAAATTTTGTGCGCTTATTGGGCAGGTCTGAGAATCGGCCAACATCTATTTTGCATACCCCTAAGAGATAAGGGTTGCCACTCCTAACATTCCTGGAAAATCAAGTGAATTTAAAAACTCGGTAGGATAATTTACAATTTCATCAATTTTAGAAATTAATATTGATTTAGTTATTCCTTTCCAAGAAAGTTTTCTTAAGAAGAAAGGAATTCTGCGATTTTTGCTTACAATTCATGTTTTGATTTCTGTATAAAATACATATGATCAGATCAATATTTGCACATTATGCAATTTCGTGAATTCGCCACAAAAATAAATCATTGGAAGAAAATAAAGATCTAGACGAGCGAGCGAAGCGAGCGTGCCGAAGGCCGGCTAGTAATATCTAAAAATTAAGTTTAAGCTCTTATTAATTATAAAAAATTTTACATCTAACTCTGGATTTTTTAAGGCCTAGCTTCAAGCAAAATACATTATAAAAATAAAGCAAATTATTATTAAAACATTTTTCATAATTTCTATTTGTTGAGCTCAAAAATTAAAACTTATTTTTAAATTGTTACATGAATTAAATTAAAGTTTATGTAATAAAAATAACATAGACTCTGCTTTAATTATTAAAATAAAATCAATCAATTTTTCACTTCAATTATTAAAATTCATCAACATTTATAATACAATAATTATTTTCCAAGTTTTTTTAACTTTTAAATAATAATTTACTATTCGTAATTTTTTTTTTTGTAGGCAACAAAACCAAATTTATTGTACACTAATGCGAAAATTAACAATTAACAATTATTTTATGATTTCCATTTTAAAACTTTTCTGACATTATTTTTTTTAAGGACTTGCGGAAAAAATTATACATTTTTAATAATATTAAAAAATTAAGTTTCAATTATTATTTTTTATTAAAAGTGTTTATTTAACTAATATTTCATAATTTATATTCATTTAGCCTCAAAAATTCAGATTTCTTTTTAAATTTCAAAAGAATAAAATATATATAACAAATTTAATTAAAATTTATGAAATAAAAGTTGCATAAGCTCAGCTAAAATTATTAAAATAAAATCAATTAATTATTCACTTCAATTATTAAAATTGATCAATATTTTGAATACAATAATTATTTTCTAACTTTTAAATAATAATTTAATTTATTATTTTCAGGCAACAAAGCAAGATTTATTTTTTATTAAAATTGTTTTTTTTACCTATTATTTCATAGTTTCTATTTCTTTAGCACAAAAATTAGTATGTACTTCTAAATTTTTAATATGACAAATTAAATTAAAATGTATGTCAAAAAAATTGCATAAGCTCTGCTTTAATTATTAAAATAAAAGCTGATCAATATTTATAATACAATTATTGTTATTTTCTAATTTTTAGGCGATAAAATAAGATATATTTTTTTATTAATACAAAAATTGTCAATTAACAATCATTTCCATTTTAAAAATTGTATTATAGATTTTTTTAAAAATTTTCCGAAAAAATTATAAATTTTTAAATAGTATTAAAAAATTAAGTTTAAGTTATTATTTTTATTAAAAAGGTTTATTTAAATAATATTTTTTAATTTATATTTTTTTAACTTCAAAAACCAAGATTTATTTTTAAATTTTAATATAACGAATAAAATTAAAAATTCGATTATAAAAATTGCTTCAATTATTTGTTTTATAATTTATAATAATGTAAGAGTTTTTTTCTTAATTTTTTTTAATAATTTATATTTAACTAATCATAATTTTTTTTGCCAACAAAATAAGGTTATTAAAACAAAAATTGAATATAAACAATATAATATTATTATTTTTTGTTGTGTTTTTTTTTAATGTGAATATTTTAATAAACAATAATATAAAATTTGTTTGTCAATATCTATAAAGCACAGCTTAAACAAAGTATAACTCAAAAAGATAAGAGTTACGGCTCATAAACTTAAAGTGAATTAATATATATTAAAAATTATTTTTTATATTATATTTAAAATAATTTGTAATATTCAAATACGTTCTTTTTTTTAATCTCAATTATTGCTCGATTAAGAGTTATTCGATAGCTAAATATTTAATTCGACTTTGCCTAAAGAATATATTTTTATGCAAGACCGTTTTTTATTAAACAAAATTTAATTCAAGTATGAAAATTAATATTTTTTTTATTAATTATTAAAATAACTTTTTTTTAATTCAAATTATTTGATGAGTTGGAGTTATTCGACAGCTAAATAGTTAATTAGACTTTTCTTTAAAAGGATATATTTTATGAAAGATTGTTTTGTTTTTAATTCAAGTATGAAAATTAGCATTTTTTTTAAATAATTTATTTTTATTTTTAACTAAATTTTTATATTTTTTATTAAGCCTAAAAAATTTGCACAAAGCTTCTGAAGGGAATTGAACAAAATTGTTGTTTGTGTAAAAAATTAAGCCAAGCAAATTCGGTGTCGGGGCTTAAAATTAAAAACTGATCTGGGATTTCTTAAAAAAAAAACGATTTTTTATACGCAAAATAAAATTAAGCAGTTACCAGACCATATTTTTTTTATATTCTGGCATGCTTAGGAAAAAAACCCAATACAAACAATTTTATTTGGATTCGTTTTTGCGTGCTCCAAAAAGCGATTTTTTTTGTCGATAAAAAAACGATTTTTTATACGCAAAATAAAATTAAGCAGTTACCAGACCATATTTTTTTTATATTCTGGCATGCTTAGGAAAAAAACCCAATACAAACAATTTTATTTGGATTCGTTTTTGCGTGCTCCAAAAAGCGATTTTTTTTGTCGATAAAAAAAAATGTCGAAAAAGATTCTATATGGTGAGTTTAGGTTGTTTAACACTCATAATTTGGAGCACGGATAAGGTCTTCGATTTTAAGCGCCCAAAAAAATTGGACAACTTGCTTGGATTTTTTTTTGTTCTATAAGGTGGCCATCTGCTGGTTTGGTTGTTTAATACTCATAAATCGCTCACGGATGCGGCGTGGGATTAAAGAAGCACAACAAAATTAGACAACTTATTTAAATTTATTTTTATGCCAGAGCTACACTTTGTTATTTGTAGAGTATTGCCGCTTCGACTTACTTAGACGCATTAAACAATTCACGTCTTAGTTTTTTGCTGCCTTGTCCAACACTACGACGACTTGCGTTTTTGCCGTCTGCCTGCCTGCCTTGGCCCATTCAACGCCTTTAATACTAATTATGACAGGCGTTGAGTGGGCGTGGCAGTGGGCGTAGAAGAACTGCTGCCAGCCGGTAGTAGAAGCTCAGTAGAGCAGCCCAGTTAGCACGTTTGCCCAAAACACTTAACGGGTTAAGCGTGGCTCTTGGAGACGGATACGAATTCGGCTTTGGGACTGTTTGGAGCTGTTTTGTATGCCGTGCCAGACTCCGGTCTTATGGCTGCTGTTTAGTCGGTTTAACGACTTGTCTAATTGTTCCTAAATCTTGCTAGCTGTGTGTGTATCTGTATCTGTATCTGTGTGTGAGAGATTGTATCTGTGAGCTTTATTATGACAATTTATGTATTGATTGTAGAGAGAGAGCATTAGAGAGTGTCTATACATAGTTGTAGTTGTCTTTATAAGCAGCACGCAGCACGCAGCACACACAGATACTTATTCATACACACACTCACTCATACACACACACACAAATAGTTTGTTGAAGCGGCAAAGTGTGGCAATTAAAGTTGGTAATTGGATCCAGCATGCAATTCATTTGTATTGCATACAAAGTGCCGAATTTCAATAATTGCTATGCATAACTAACCAGTCCAAAAGTAGAGACTACAACAAATCGACCAGAAATAATAAAAACAACAACAAAACTTTCAATACAAACAACAACAACGACAACAACATAAAAAGTTCATTTGCAAATCCATTAAACGAATTCATTTTAGTTTTCCACTCAGTTTTTTATTATTTGATTTTTTTATAAATTTCGATAATTAAAAGCTTAAAAAAAAGATTAAGTTGAGCGTAATCAAATTGGAGCGTAAAAAAGTATCGACAGTGGAATGCTCTATAATGCGGCAAAAAATTTGATTTATTTTGGCGGTTTTTGTGGCTCGATATTTGGAAATTTTTAGTTTCACCTGCAGCAAATTTAAAAAATTACAGCAGTGTAAAAATTGTTAGAAAAATAAAAATATAGTAAAAAAAAAAATGCCTCCATTTGGAATCGAACCCAGGTCCTTTAAGTTCGCGACTTAAAGTTTCGCAGCCGACACTTAGCCAACTAAGCTACGCCCATGAAGCGTTTTAAAGTTCCATCTCTAAAAATGACGTACGTAAAGTCGGGCGCGGACGACTTTGGAATACCCTCTACCACTAGCTTGTAATAAAATCCGATTCCTACAGGGTGGTCCATCTAGTGTTTGGAATTTGAACTAACGATTATTTGACTTTTAAAACTTCAAATATCATTCATATATTGGTAAATATTTAGTACGCTCGAAGAAAGTTGGGAAATATTAAAATTGAGCGGAAGATCGTTTGGCCGAAGATGGCGAATTTTATCGAAAAATCATCTTCTCGGACGTAGCTCATTGCCACTTCGGTGCTTATGTTAATAAGCAAAATGGTCGCATGTGGGGCTCAGAAAATTTGCAAGCTTTCCAGGAGAAACCAATGCACCCACAACGAGTTTTTGTTTGGTGCGGAATATGGTCTGGCGGCGTCATCGGCCTATTTTTCTTCGAAAATAAAGGAGCCGCCGAAATCATCAATGGCGTGGGCTACCGCGCAATGTTGACCCACTGGTTCTTCGAACAAATTGAAGATGAAGCCTTGGACGATATTTGGTTTCAACAAGACGGCGCCCCCTGCCACACATCGAACGCCACAATCGATCTTCTGCGCACAATCTTCAGAAATCGTTTAATCAGCCGAAATGGCGTTGTGAATTGGCCACCAAGAAGCAGCGATTTGACGCCTTTGGACTATTATCTTTGGGGTGCGGTGAAAGATGAATGTTATGCTAACAATCCGCAAACAATTAATGAGCTGAAGGACGCGATTGGAGCCGCTATTGCCAGGATAAGGCCCGAAACAATCGAAAATGTGCTCAAAACTTGGACCGATCGAGTGGCATACTGCCAAGCCAGCCGTGGCGGTCATTTGACCGAAATTATTTGGCGGCTGAGGCTCATCGGGTTATTTCAAGTACTCATGGTGATGATACTATTAGTGAAAGAACGTGTCGCGTGTGGTTCCAGCGCTTTAAAAGCGGTGATTTTGTTGTTGAAGATCGGCATAGCGGTGGCAGAGAAAAAACTTTTGAAGATGATGAACTGGAGGCTTTACTTAATGAAGACTCGTGCCAAACTCAAGAACAGCTAGCAAAATCATTGGGAGTAATTCAGCAAACAGTATCAAAACGCCTGGAACAGCTGGGGATGATCCAAAAACAAGGATACTGGGTACCGTATCAGTTGAAACCAAGAGATGTTGAGCGACGTTTATTTGCTTGTGAATAGCTGCTTGAAAGACAAAAACGAAAAGGATTTCTTCATCGAATTGTTACTGGGAACGAAAAATGGGTGCACTATGACAACCCTAAGCGACGCACATCATGGGGATTGCCCGGCCACACTCCTACGGCGACACCTCGACAGAATATTCACGGATCCAAGGTCATGTTGTGTATTTGGCGGGATCAGCTTGGCGTAATTTATTATGAGCTGCTAAAATCTTCTGAAAAAATTATCTCGTGCACTTTATCGAACGCAATTAATGCGTTTGAGTCGGGCATTAAAAGCAAAACGGCCGCAATACGCTGATAGACACGAAAAAGTAATTTTGCAACACGACAATGCTCGACGTCACGTGGCGAAAGTAGTCAAGACATACCTCGAAACACTGAAATGGGAAATTCTACCTCACCCGACATACTCTCCAGATGTTGCTCTGTTACCATTTATTTAGGTCGATGGCACACGGCCTGGCGGGCTAGTAGCTTCGATTCTTTTGAAAAAGTGAAAGAATGGATCGATTCTTGGATTTTATCAAAGGATGAAGAATTTTTCCGACGCGGGCTTCGTTTGTTGCCTGAAAGATGGGCTAAAGTAGTGGAAAGTGACGGACAATACTTTGAAGCATAAATAAGATAAGATTCTTTTTTATATAATTTTTAAAATTAAAAAAAAAACGGCGCAAAGTTGTAGATATAATATAAAAACTTTCAGTGAGAAATTTAATTCCAATATTTTCACAATCAAACGAAATACAACAAATTTTGTTCAAAAATCGATTTTTTTTTTTGAATATCGGCCTATTATTTCCCAACTCGCTCTTAAAGTTGAGGCCACTGACTCCGAATTTCGGTAGTAAATTTTAGTAATTCTTCCCATTTGTTATAAAAAATGGATTAAGTTTAAAGATAAATTAAATAATTTGTAATGAGAAAAATTTTAATGGGGTGAACTTAAAGTATCTGCATCAAGTTACAAGTGTTTCGATATTTTAAATATAGAGAATGTCGAATTCGGTACAGAATATTAAATATATAGCTAAATTTCGATTTGCAATTTTTTTTTTTTTTGCATTTGGCGCTTGAAATTTATTTTGCGAAAAGTCCCTTTATTGTGGAACCTTAAGTAAAATGAACCACATCGTGCGACAAAATTTGTATAAGAAAAAGTTTATATCATTCTTAGTTTCATTTATAACCCCAATCTGAGTTTATTATGAACGTTTAAAGTTTTGTTTCTTTGTCGAGCAAACGCAGGCAATCGAAAATTCTTCTTAAAAAAATCGATCTATATCGATGTATTTTTTGTTAAAATCGTATCCGTATCGAGTTTTCTGGCAATACTCAATACTTCGATTCTATTTAATTTCGGTATCGAGTATTCCTATTGCAAATCGATGTTAACTTCTTATGCTGGCAACACTCAAAAATAGCACATGGTATTTTGTCTTTTTAGCAGCGTGACAAAAAAATTAAGCATTGAGTAAATTTTATGATTTTGGAAGCAGACACGTTGGTTAGGTGTCTACTGTAGCAAAAAAAATTAAGCATTCCGTAAATTCTGTGATTTTTGGAAGCAACCAACGTGCCGGTGTGTATTAAAATAACAAAAAAAAAACATATTAAATATTACAACAAATTTACTTTGTTTAGTGGTAACAAGAAATTCATAATGGAACCAACACGTCGTATTGAGTCGGACAATCCCCGCGTGACTACAGCAGAGGAACATCGTGCTCAAAGTTTGGCCGCCGCAGACGAATTTTTGTCACTGCCATTCTCAGTAGCTTCGGCAGTTGTGGCTAATTCTTTTCAAGCAATGAACTCGTCTAATCGTCATAATGCAAAGAAGCGCTTATTAGCGGAGATAGAAAGCTTTAAAAATGACCCATTACAAAACTGCACTATCACACCGCATGAGGATGATATATTCGTGTGGGATGCAACTATCGAAGGCCCACCGAATACACCCTACGAAGGCGGCGTGTTTCAATTGGTAATGCATTTTCCAGAAAACTACCCACTTGGACCACCCGTAGTCGTATTTAAAACTTTAGTCTACCACTGCAACATCAACATGGATCCCCTTAACAATAAAGTTAATTTTGATCTTACCACTAATAGCAATCACTGTTTAAACCAGTTGTGAATTACAAGCAAAAAAAAAAAAACAGTTTATAATCAATCATGCATATCTTTCCTTGATAAAATAGCAACCCCTACTGAAGAAAAATGTCAAAAGAGCGAAAAAATCGATCCACTTCGTATCGTCCCTATTGAAATGCTTCCATTTAATTTTGGAAAAAAAAAAACCAAAATAACATACAAATTTACAAAAATAAAAAATACAATAAAGTGAACTTTGATCTTGTCACTTATAGCGATCACTGTATAAACTAGTTGTGAATTATAAGCAACAAGATCAGTTTATAAGTGATCATAGCGATCATTTAGCCCAACCGCAACTAGTGCTTAAACGAGTTGTGAATTGTAAGCAAAAAATTTGCAAAAATAAGGCCAAACGATCAAAAGTAAAATTTAGGCCTTAGTTTAATGCATAAAAAGCTATATGCCGCTTAATTTAAGGCCAATATTTAAAATTTAGCGAACACAAGCAGTGTAAAGGTAAGTTTTTTAGCTTAAAAACCACAAACACTGCTTTAGCTCCATAAGTTAGAGCATAACCAATGAGAGTGCGAAAAAATCCAAACACAAATCCAATACCTTACACAATTAGTAGAAAAATGGCAAAAATAACTGCAACAAATCACTTGGAATTAATATTTTTGTGTGAAAAATCTTTGACATTCCTTTAAAGTTATAACAATGCAAAATGCTTCAAGGTATTTGTTTTATGTTTCAAAACTATATTATATACATTGTACATTGTACAGACTTTAAAAGTGTGGCTCAATTATTTTGGTAACTAACACCACAGAACGAACAATAATACAAATAATAAAATAAATGAAAATGAAAAATGTAACTTGAGCAAACAAATTGAAATTTAATACATTTTAATCTGTTTTACGTATTTGAGGAATTTCAGAAAAGTTTATGAAATTTGACAGAAACCAACAAATGTCCTTGTCAAGAGTACTACATTTGATGCAAGATTTCATGTCCTGACAAAATGTTCAAAAATACTTTACAAAAGTTTATTTCAATTGCAATTGAAAAGTGGAATTTATTTAACAGCATGAAATTTGAGAGGAAAAAAAAATAACATTTACTTTTTACTGATTGATTTGATGGATTTGTGCTCTGATCAGAGAACTTAAATATTCGTTTTAATTCAATTACAAAAATAAAATGCAATTTTGATTTAAAAAGGTTTTACTTTATGTAAGTTGGTAGATTGCCAATAAATTAAAAAAAAAAAAATCTAGCAGGCTTCTAAAGCTGTGGAAATAATTGAAAGTTCGTTCTATTTAGATCATAAATCAAAAAGCGGCCAAATATATTATATATTTTTGGCAATTAAATTTTTTTAATATTTCTGCAGTCAGTTTTTGTAGTCGCTTTATTTGTATCAGCGCTTCGAAGTGAGAAGTTAATTAAATAAAAAAATTTAAAAGCAATTTTATAGTATTAAAATTATAAAAAAAATCAATTATTCTTACTAAAACCTTAAGGCTTACGTACAAACATTTATAATTTAGAATAAAATTCTACCCTATAATTATAATTATTTATATAAATAAATAAATTTTTCTAAGATAGAACTTTACTCAGCACCTGATTTCACATTTTAGAGCTAAATTTGTGATTCTATGCGCAATATTTTTAATTTTTAGACAACCACCTGACTATTTTTCATTCTTTTTTTCTTTAATTTTTTAGCCGATTTGTTTAAAAAATTGCTTTAATTTTGATTTTCTCTAATTTCTTTATTCCTGACTATTCCAGCTTTTTTAATCTTTTTTTCCTTCAATTTTTTAATCGATTTGTTATAGAAAACTTTTATTTTTTCTCTAATTTCTTCCAACTTCCAACACTTAAAATTGCAAACGACATCAACTGCATTTAAACTCCACACTGAGCCATATTAAAAGCTGTACAATTTCAGCCTAAAATTTATTGTTATTTTTAAATAATAGCAACTCTCTCTCGAGTAAATTATTTTTTGTCAAATGCAGTAAATCAATTAAAAACTACAATCGACTGCATAGACGATGTGAGCTTTAAAATATCTCGACTGCTTGTTTAGACTCTGTTAAAAAGCATTTTATAACCAAAAATGTGTTTAAAAAGGCAACAAACCGTCCAAAAATAATTGCTACGAAGAAAAACTGCCAGCCTGCACAGTTCTTCTCATTTTTCCAACCGGGCATTTTAATGCAGCTTGCACTGCTTGGTGAGCGTAGCGGTACTTAAACTACTGTAAGTACAGCTTACTCTCACCAATACTATTGCAGTCTAAGCGGCTCTGCGTTTGGTGCATTATAAGTTAGTTAGTATTAGTGCATAGGTGTGTGCGTAAGTAGATGATAGGCTTATTGTGCAGTATGGCGGACTCTGTCTTACGCAATGAGCATGATATGTAAGTGTTAGTTAAATATGCGAAGTGCCATTTGAAAGGTGCCTATAAAAGCGGATAAGCAGTCCATTATAGGCTCAGTCTCTCTTGACCAGGTGCAGCAATTAAGCCAAATGCATTACTTTAAAATAGAAGTGCGAACCAAGCAAACGAGACTTGTGTTATCATTCTTGATAGGATGGTATTTCCTATTTAATTTTCTGAAATAATTATCTAAGTGAAATAAAATCTCAATCTTGGTCCCTAAACCAACGATAGCGCGCAAATCGTTTCAACACAACTAAAAGGCCTTAAATAGTACACAGAGAATCTCGTACAAAAGATTAGCATATTTTCGCGGCTACGTATCGCGCACTGCCATAAAACTCAAGCCAACCTACTCTCTGAGGATCCACAATTAATGTGGCAACATAGTTCTTAACTACAGTCCACCTTCTTGACATCTGCCCAGAATTTGACAATATAGGCAATCGCTTTTCCCAAATAACATTCCAACTTTACTAAAGCGAGTGGAAATGTGCTCAAATTGTTATGATTCTAAAGCCCTGCTGCCTCCCATCTCCATTGCGTCTTATCGCCCATTTAGTTTGCTGCCGGTATTCGCGAAAATCTTTGAAAGAATCTTTTTGAGCAGAGTTTTGTC
Organism: Chymomyza amoena; assembly: GCA_037043745.1. NCBI lineage: Eukaryota > Metazoa > Arthropoda > Insecta > Diptera > Drosophilidae > Chymomyza > Chymomyza amoena. The sequence goes on from JBAMAX010002894.1 coordinate 14,168, forward strand.
ATTTTCCAGAGTGACGTCCCAAGTTCCAGCGCATCAATTCGGTTTTCGTCCAAAACATGGCACGCCTGAGCAAACTCACAGAGTGATTGAACACATCTTAGACTCCTTCGAGAATCGTCGCTACTGCATGGCAGCATTTTTGGATGTCAAGCAGGCTTTTGACAAAGGTGGCACGAAGGGTTACTAAAAAACTTAAATCGGCCCTTCCGCTCTCATTATGAAATCATAAAATCATTTCTTGACAATCGATCTTTCAAAGTTATGGTGAAAGGTGAACTTTCGGAACGACGGACCATTAAAGCAGGAGTGCCGCAAGGCAGCGTTCTATCTCCATTTTTATTCACATTTTTACTATGGACATGCCGCGCTCGACGGCAGTTCTGAGCTTATAACGGCAACGTATGCTGACGACTCTGCCATTCTTTCGTCTTTCTCCAGCGTTCAAATGGCTGCTGAGACCTACAGAACCAACTGGACATTATAGCAACTTGGGCGAAACGCTGGAACATCCAGCTTAATGGTGACAAATCTTCCAGCGTTTTATTCTCATTAAGGAAAGACCCAAGTCCTGCGCTTACTTTAAGTGGAGAGATAATTTCAATGAAAACATCACACCCGTATCTCGGAATTCACCTCGACCAAAAATTGTGTTGGAGGGACCACATTAAAATAATAACAGCAAGATGTAGAAGCAAACTTGGCAAAATGGAGTGGCTACTTGGTAGAAATAGCAAGCTATCTTTGGATAATAAAAGAATTCTATATAAGAGTTTAATAATGCCAACTTGGTCTTATGGCATTCAAATCTGGGGAACAGCTGCCAAGTCAAATATTAAAAAAATCCAAATTTTACAAAGCAAAACTTTGCGCAAAATTGCAGATGCCCCGTGGTATATCCGAAATCGAAACCTTCACAAGGATCTAGGCATTCCCTATGTGAGTGATGTATTGAATAAACTTAGCGACCGTTACGCTGATCGCATAAGGAACCATCCGAACTCGCTTGCATGTGCTCCTGGCCGGTCATAGACCACGAAAGAAGCCTAAAACGCCTTCATCCAAACGGCCTCAGAAGGCGATTCATATCATAGAATCTACTTGATTTTTTTCTTTTAAATATTGTATATATATAAAGTAATCTAAATCATCCCACACAAAAAGTTATTTTAAGTGTATAGTGACTTCATAAATGTTGGATTATAACCCATTAAATTATGGATTGATTTCCAATAATAAATATTCGAGAAAAAAAAAACTATTTGCAATTCTAAACGAAACTAATATCGAGGCAATATTTATTTTTTTTACTACTACTATGAATTCAGACGAGAAATGGACTGGACCACTGGCTTACGACAAAAGAAAAAAAGAAGAAGAAAGAGAAAAGAAAGAAGAAAAGGTTCAAGAAAATATCCCAAGAATTTCTTAGAATATTAACCGGACCTCTGATGGAACCTTGCAGACATAGGAGACAACTGAGTACTATTGGTAAAGTGAACTGGAACACATGCAGCTTATGTGAGATTAAGAAGGAAAGCTCTCTACATATACTTGCCAGTCGAAGAATATCCTTCCTCGGCGGGCATAGAATATCGATACATGATATCACCGGGTGAGACTCCATCATTTGGTCTTTTGGAAGACCTGGACTAAGCAGACGACATATGTCTCATCTCTTATAAACTTAGCGATATCCAAGCCAAAGCGAATGATTTCGAGATCCTTGCCAAAAAAGTTGCACTCTCAATAAACACATTCAAAACCAAAGCGATGCGTCTCAACCACACCAGTCAAGGTAGCATAACTTTGTCTATAGCTTCTCATACATTGGTACCACAATTTCCACCAGTGGTGGGTTGGATGAGGATGTAGAGAATCGTTTCAATAAAGCGCGATCAGCATTTGAAAGCTTATTCCGCATATGAGCAACCAGCAAGTAAGCAGAAGAACAAAGCTGAGAATCTTCAATGTGTGCGTCAAATCCGCCCTGTTGTACGGCAGCGAGAATGATGTCGAAACTGCATTCATGCGTCTACAAGTGCCTAAGGACTATATGCGGGTTATTCTGGCCCAACAGGATAACAACCGCGGAGCTATGGCACTGTATACGTGAAATTCCTATCTGCATTGAGATAAGAACATGACAGTGGCGTTGGTTCGGCCATTGTCAGGATGCCTCTGGCATGGAACACCCAGGAAACAGACCAGTGGGAAGGCCAAGAGCAAACTGGCGACATACAATTTTAAGCAAATTGTCCCTACACAACAGCAGCTGGGACACAGCTAAGCAAACTGCGCCAAATAGGCTTGTAAAAGCCCTAATCTCCCTGGAGGAGTACTAAGAGCAAAAAAACATGATATCACCGGACTAAACCCATCTCCATTTACCACCTTGTCGTGGTGAGAGGGCTCATTAGGGGCGATAAAACCAAGAGCGATGCCGGAGGTAACATAGGTATCGGTGGGCCATCCATGTCGGTAAGGTCGAGGAAGAGTCGTGAAGCTAAGAGCAGCTCACAACAAACCCTGATGCTTTTTGGCAGCCAAATTGCCATCCGGTAAGTGTCTGTTTCTCCATATCAGGGGCGCCTTCTAACTAAAGAATCTTTGAATTCGCTCATTGATTCTCATAAAAGATGTCAGAATAACATGACAAAAAATTAATAATGGAAACATATCTCCAAGGGGTACCTAACAATTATTGGTCAATCGTTCTTCTACGGCATCCAGTACAGAGGATTTGGAGGTGCTAATTTCACGTTATAACGACAACACGATGACTGTAACCAATTTTAAGGCTCAATGCTCCACTTAGAAGTCTAGAATTTATAATAGTAGTAGTAAACCCATCCACCACCCATTATGGAGCTCTAAGGCTGGAAGGGAACACAATAGACCTAACAGGTCGCAGTGCAGCATTCCCCTCTAATATCATAATTATTAAGTCCCAGTCTAGAAAACAGACCATAAACCACTAACCAGAAACTATTGCAAAGCAGCTTACAGCAAACTTCTAAGGCCCATCTCGTTGATAACCAATTTATTAAAATTTTCTATCGTGCTTATAAAAATAAGAATTTTACCTAAGCCATAAAGTCAACTACCAACTGAAAAAACATCGAGTATATATTTTTTCTTTTTGCTGTTTATTTTAGCCCTTAAGCCAAGTACATAATATTTTTGGTACTGAAGCATTAACTTATTTTGAAATATGCGATAAAACTCAATTACCTAAAATGCTGCCTGTCAATCGAGCAAACATTCAATGTCATTCATGCCAGACTGCCTCACAGACTGACACGCCCATTATTGCTTTACCCAACTGCCTATGTACACCTATATATGTAAATATATAAGAATTTGCCTTTGCTTTCAACTCCAGAACTCAATCCAAATGTCAATCAGTCTCAGCGCCCTGCTGGAATATTCAATCTATTCGATACAAAACCCAAAAACCAAAGCAGCTTTTTAATTGCCGACAAGTGTTAAATCTAGCGTAAGTGTAAGCCCCCCCGGCCACCGTCCATCTCCCCCAAGTAGCTGCCTGACTTAAGTGCAAACTTATGCCAATTATATAACACCCGTTCTGTATATATCGTATTTTACCTCTAATGTACTTATGCCATATGCATATAAAACTTTACATATACGATTTGGGCCAAGTTACTTTAGCTTTTAGTTGACTTTGGCTTTTGCTCAATTTGTTCGTTCGATTTTCCTTAGCTGCTGGCGGCCCCAAGACAAACCTTGGAAGAACTCTCAAGCAGATTACACGGATCATTAGCTCAAATGAGAAAGTTCACATGTTCGTTTCACACCAAACACGGCGCCAGTCTCCCTCACCGTCTCCGTGTCACGATGTCTACCGATGTCTCAGCTGAGCTTTAGCATTGTCCAGCACTTAATCAAATGCATGCCAAAGCCTGGGTGTGGGTGATGCCAGGGTTGCCAGGGTGGCCAGGGTTTCTGTTACTGCTGCGCCAGTGTTGGCAGACGGCAGCAAACTAAAGGACATGTAATGCGTGCAATTGCAAAAGCAACTACACTGACAGAAAATATTAGCAGCTGAGCAAGTTTGCTAAGAGTAAAAGTCTAGTCGGGGCTGAAATGCAAAAGTGCCCGGGCTAATGATGAGTGCAAGTTAAACAGCTATGCAGTGATGAACAAATGCCTGACTAACAACTTTAGCAACAATAATCAGAAGTGTCATTATTGCTGATCTTAATAAGTACTCAAATTATAAAATACAAATTAATAAAAACTAATTTGAGCAAATAAATTAAAAAAAATCATATTTTGGGGAAGCGTTACTAATTATAAAAAAAATTAAATTAAAAATTTAAAAAACCCCTGAACTTAAGTAATTTTCATTTAAAAAGTGAAAAATAATAAAAGAAACTTAATGTTAAAGTACCTAAGAATCTATTAATAATTCTAAAAAATACGTCGCGTTGGGGGACACGCGAGGGCAGACGTCGTTGACGGTCGTATCTTACATGCAAATTTTTGAAGTAATTCTATGAAAGTTTTTGAAGTATTTTCTTAATTTTGTTTTTAAGTTAATCTTTGTTGCTTAATTAGACTATTTGTATTTAAATTGTTAGTTTAGGAGCGGTCCCCCAACGCGACGTATTTTTTAGAATTATTAGTAGATTCTTAGGTACTTTAACATTAAGTTTCTTTATTATTACTTTTTAAATGAAAATTACTTAAGTTCGGGGGTTTTTTAAATTTTTAATTTAATTTTTTATTTCATACTTTTTATAGGTAGGTTAGGTTAAGTTAGACTTTAGTATATTAAAATATACTTACTATAATTTAGATTCTTGTTAAGGTATAGATTACATTTAAGGTCAAGCTCGTTTGCTTTTTTTACGCATTCTCCCCACTTTCACTCCCCACAACTTTTAAACGGCTCGACCGATTTTCATCATGTCTAGGAACACTCGCACATAAGTCACCTTTAATACAAAAAAAAATAAATTGAAATCACTGCATGCGTTCGGGAGGTTACGATGCCACAGACAGACAGACAGTCATGACAGACAAATTTTAAGCCAATCGGACAAAGTTGATGTTTTTAACTTCAAATGGCCATAACTTCTAAACGAGAAGAGATAGAGCAAAAATAGCCTCAGATTCGAATCAGTGGCGTCGTCAGCTCAATAGGACCAAATTTTAAGCCAATCGGACAAAGTTTATGTTTTTAACTTCAAATGGCCATTACTTCTAAACGAGAAGAGATAGAGCAAAAATAACCTCAGATTCGAACAGTGACGTCGTCAGCTACAATAGGACCAAATTTGAAGCCAATCGGACAAAGTTGATGTTTTTCTCCCCACTTTTACTCCCCACAACTTTTAAACGGCTCAACCGATTTTCACCAAACATGTCTAACAACATCGCAAATAAGTCACCTTATACAAAAAAAACTAAATTGAAATCACTGCATGCGTTCGGGAGCTACGATGCCATAGACAGACAGACAAACAGACAAACAGACAGACAAACAGACACGTCAAACTTATAACACCCCTCTTTTTGCGTCGGGGGTTAAAAATATAAATTGTTTCATTACACAGGTCAACATGGTTCAGTTGTTGGAAAGCTAAGAGTCATTTCCGAAGTAATTTGGTGTAGAATCCGAATCCGGCGTCAGAACTCGCCCATCACGTCAGGATTTTGAGATATTTGAGGTTATGTACCCAAAAAATGGCGTTTTTTCCTACATTTGAGGTTATGTACAGGGCGCAAAAAATTTTTGCGGTCTTTCTCTCCAATAACATCATTTAGTGCAACTCTTACCCTTTAATTTAAGGGTTCACGAGATCAACTACGATTTTTTTACGCAAAGTTATGGCTTTTCGAAGTTACAAGATATATCCCTTCGACGTCATTAGCATTTCACAGGTCTACAAATACAGGGGTCATGTGAGTTGTTGGAAAGCTAAGGGTTATTTCCGAAGCAATTTGGTGCGTAGAATCCGAATCCGGCGTCAGAACTGGCCCATCACGTCAGGATTTTAAGATATTTGAGGTTATGTACCCAAAAATCTTAAAATCCTGACATGATGGGACAGTTCTGACGCCGGATTCGGATTCTACGCACCAAATTACTGGAAATGACTCTGCAGCTTTCCAACAACTGAACCATGTTGACCTGTGTTATCTCAAAGGCTTATTGCAAATGCTAATGACGTCGAAGGGCTATATCTCGTAACTTCGAAAAGCCATAACTTTGCGAAAAAAAATCGTAGTTGATCTCTTGAACCCTTAAATTAAAGGGTAAAAGTTGTACTAAATGATGTAACTGGAGAGAAAGACCGCAAAAATTTTTTGCGCCCTGTACATAACCTCAAATGTAGGAAAAAACGCCATTTTTTGGGTACATAACCTCAAATATCTCAAAATCCTGACGTGATGGGCGAGTTCTGACACCGGATTCGGATTCTACGCACCAAATTACTTCGGAAATGACTCTGTAATCTTCCAACAACTCACATGACCCCTGTATTTGTAGACCTGTGTTATTAATTATGGAGCCATGTTTAAAAAAAAAACTTTTTTTTGTCAATATATCCTTTTTTTCGATAAATTCTTATATGTAAATCTATTAATTTTTCGACAACTTAGCTATTTTTGTTACAAGGGTAAATTTTTTATTGATATTTCCCTTTTCACTTTCGATAAATTCGGTTATCCTATTTTTCCCTTAGACACGACTTATCTAATATCTATTTTTGTTATAAGGAAATTTGCCTTATTGATATTTCCTTGTTTAATTTCCATAAATTCATTTATTTCCTTCATTTTTTTGATAAACACGACCTTGCTATATTCTAAGGGAAATTTTCTTGAATTTCTCTTTTTTTTTTTTTGATAAATTCGTTTATTTATCTAATTTTTATGATAGAAACGACTTAGCTATTTTTGATATAAGGACATTTTTTTGTTATAATATTGCCCTTTTTATTTTTGTTATGTGTTTATTTCCCCTATTTTGCCAACAAAAAAGGCGTTAGCCATTTTTACTTCAAGGGAAATATTCTATATTAATTGGGTGCATATTCTTTAATAATATTTCTCTTTTTATTTTGATAAATTCATTTATTTACCCTATTTTGCCGATAAACACGACATAACTATTTTTGTTACAAGGAAATTCGCATTATTGATATTTCCTTGTTTATTTTCGTTAAATTCATATATAATATTTCCGATTATTATTAGGAAATTTGCTTTATTAATACTTCCTAGTTTAATTTCTATAAATTCATTTATTTCCCTTATTTTTCTAATAACAGGACTTAGCTGATTTTGTGATAAGGGAAATTTCCTTATTATTTTCGATAATTTCGCTTTTATCCCTTAAGCTACTTTTACTACAAGGGATATTTTTATTATTGATATTTCTTTTTCTTATTTCCGTAAATTCATTTATCTTCTTTATTTCCGATAAACATGACTTAGTAATTTTTGTTAGAAAATAAATTTTCATTATTAATATTTTCTTTTTGATTTCCATAATTTCAATTATTTCCTTTATATTTCCGATAAGCACGAGTTGGCAATTTTTTCTTCTTTGTCTAAATTTCCTTTTAATTTCCGATTGATTCGTTTATTTTACGGATAAGCACGACTCAGTAATTTTTGTTACAAAGAAAATTTCCTTTCTTGATATTTCCCTTTTGATTTTCGTTAAATTCGTTTATTTCGCCTATTTTGACGATAAACAAGACTTAACTATTTTTGTTACAAGGAAATTTACATTATTAATATTTCCTTGTTTAATTTCCATAAATTCATATATTTCCTTATTTTTTTGCTAAGCACGACGTAGCTATTTTTGTGATAAGGCAAATTTTCTTGAATGATAATTTCCTTATTTTTTGATAAATTCTTTAATATCCCTTATTTTTTCGATAAACAGCATTCAGCTATTCTTGATACAAGGGATATTTTCATTATTGCTATATATTTTTTTAATTTCCGTAAATTCATTTATATTCGCTATTTTTCAATAAACACGGCTTAGCAATTTATGTTACTAGGAAAATTTTCGTTGATATTTCCGACAAACTCGTTTCTGAAAAACACGACTTTGTTATTTTTTCACCACCAAAATTTTCTTTATCGATAGTTCGCTGTTTATTTTCCTTAAATTCATATATTTCCCTTATTTTTCGAATAAACACGAATTAGCTTTTTGTGGTAGAAGGGCAAATTTTTGAAATTTATATTTCACTTTTCATTTTTGAAAAATTCATTTATTTGCCTTATTTTTCTGATAAACACGAATTAGCAAGTGATGTTACCTGGGAAATTTTTTTAAAGTTTTATTTCCCTTTTTACTTTCGACAAACTCGTATATTTCGCTTATTTTTCTGAAAATACGACTTTGTTATTTTTTGTACAAGGAAAATTTTCATTATTGATATTTCCTTTGTTAATTTAAATAAATTTAGTGATATCCCTTATTTTTCCAATAAACGCGATTTAGAAATTTTTGTGACAAGGGAAATTTCGTTTTGACTTTGCATAATAGTTGTTAGACTGAGTTAAGAATTAATAATTTAAAATAATTACCAGAAAATATGAAACTTGAAGTGGTCATAAATATAATCTAAGAATATCAGAGTAACTTTAAAAAATTATTTCCGAATAAAATTAGTTCTTTTTTAAACCTTTTTTGCTGATTCGTTTTAATTACTATTGCAGCAAGACATTCGGTGTTAAATCATATGAAAAAGTCGGATTTGGTACCAAACATTCGCTTTCAAAAATAATCGGAATAAAATGCTCGATAGGAGCATCATCTCTTTTTAAATATTATACGGCAAGACAATCGTTTTTAAGTCAAAATGAATAGTGAAATAGTAACGAATTATTAGCGAATGCTTTAGTAGTAGTTCGAAATGTGAGAAGTCATTTTTTATCAAAAATCATTTCGATCTCAAAATATCGCACTGGTATCGAACCTGTCTTAGTAGTAGTATGGAAAGTGGGAATATCGTTTCAATTTAAAAAATATCTAAAAAGTGAGAAGCGATTTTTTTTAGAAACCATCGTTTCGATTGCATAATATCGCATTGTTATCAAAAATAATATAATAGTAGTTCGAAAAGTGAGCAGATATATTTTTACCAACAAACGTTTCGATTTTTAAAATATCCAACTGTTATCAATCCTATTATAGTTGTAGTTCAAAAAATGAGAAGTTTTTTGTGCCAACCATCGTTTCGATTTTCAAAACATCGAATATGTATCGAACCTATTATAGTAGATGTTCGAAAAGTAAGACATTATTTTTTAACAATCATCGTTTTAATTTCAAAATATCGCATTGATATCGACCCTTTTATAGTAGTATTACGAAATATGAGAAGTTTTTTAGTGCCAACCATCGTTTCGATTTCAAAATATCGCATTGGTATCAAACCCATTATAGTAGTAGTTCAAAAAGTGAGCAACTTTATTTTCACTAACTCGTAAATTCTCTCAGTGTATTTTAATCCGTCACTTGCGTAACAGTTGTTTCGTCGTTTGTCAAGACATCTCCACGCCACCTCCGATGGAAGAAGCCTTTAAAAAATTCCAATTGCATATCTGGAAAGTGCGACAGGCAAAGATAGATGACCAGTTACAGGCGAACAAACAAAGACAGAGCCAGCGAGGGTGGCTTAAAGAGTTTTGGGTTGGGACCAGCGTGTAGCTTAGTCTAACTTATATATGTAACGTCGTCATAGTATTGTTATTATTGGAAGCCATTGTTGGTGTCCTTGTCATTGCCTTGATTGAAACGAGTTACTAAGCGCACAAATACCGCAGACTAACAGAGGATGACATAGCTGTAAAGGAAGGGGAGGGAGGGGTAAGACGGCCAACGAAGCATATGTGCAGTTATTGTGGAATTTTGATGGATTTTCGCAACTGATTTGAGCACATTAAGGACAAGCAAATCAATTGAGCACAACTTGGTAACCAAATGCGTACCAGTACAGGCGTAGTTGCCGCTAAGAGGCAGGAGGAGTTGAGCTGAAGCTTAAGTTCCAGGACATTGGGCGGTTGAGGTTTTAGGGGGCTTTTCATTGGCGGCTACGAGCTGTGTGTTGTTGTGTAAGTGCAAAGCAATGTCTGTTTGTTTGTAACGCCATTTTGCTGGGTTTCTTATTGATGAGAGGCAAATGCAATAGCTACAGTTACAACAACTACAACAAGGAGTTTGGTCCTGCCCAAATGTTACGCATACGCCACATTGCCTTACTCCAGGGCTACACAGCTAAAGCTAAGCGTGTAAATGAGTGTAGGGAAGAAGAGCGAGCCCGAAACTGTGTGGCCAGTCTACAAAGTAAAACCATTTGCATGTTGAAGCATCTGCGAGGAGTTTAATTATACTCTATCAGGAACAAGGATCAAGGTGTATTATGACTAAATGATCAGCTGAGCTCCGTTTTTAAAGAACACATCTTTGTCTCTATCAACATCTTGGAAGGATTACAATATGCGATAGTTGCATAATATTTAAGAAGAGATGATGCTCCTATCGAACATTTTATTCCGATTATTTTTGAAAGCGCATATTCGGTACCAAACCCACTATTGCATTTGACTTAAAAACGATTGTCTTGCCGTATAATATTTAAAAGAGATGATGCTCCTATCGAACATTTTATTCCCATTATTTTTGAAAGCGAATATTTGTACCAAATTCGACTTTTTCATATGATTTAACACCGAATGTCTTCCTGCAACAGTAATTAAAACGAATAAGCAAAAAAGGTTTAAAAATAACTTATTTTATTCGGAAATAATTTTTTAAAGATACTTTGATATTCTTAGATTATATTTATGACTACTTCAAGTTTCATATTTTCTGGTAATTATTTTAAATTATTAATTTTTAACTCAGTGTAACAACTATTATGCAAAGTCAAACGAAATTTCCTTGTCACAAAAATTTCTAAATCGCGTTTATTGGAAAAATAAGGGATATCACAAAATTTATTTAAATTAACAAAGGAAATATCAATAATGAACATTTCCCTTTTACAAAAAATAACAAAGTCGTATTTTCAGAAAAATAAGCGAAATATACGAGTTTGTCGAAAGTAAAAAGGGAAATAAAATTTTAAAAAAAATTCCCAGGTAACAGCACTTGCTAATTCGTGTTTATCAGAAAAATAAGGCAAATAAATGTTATTTCAAAAATGAAAAGGGAAATATAAATTTAAAAAATTTACCCTTTTACCACAAAAAGCTAATTCGTGTTTATTCGAAAAATAAGGGAAATATATAAATTTAAGGAAAATAAACAGCGAACTATCGATAAAGAAAATGTTGCTTGTGAAAAAATAACAAAGTCGTGTTTTTCAGCAACGAGTTTGTCGAAAATAAAATTGGGAATATCAACAAAAATTTCCCTAGTAACATAAATTGCTAAGCCGTGTTTATTGAAAAATAGGGAATATAAATGAATTTACGGAAATTAAAAAAATAAATAGCAATAATAAAAAAATATCCCTTGTAACAAGAATAGCTGAATGCGGTTTATCGGAAAAATAAGGGCTATAAACGAATTTATCAAAAAAATAAGGAAATATCATTCAAGAAAATTTGCTTATCACAAAAATAGCTAAGTCGTGTTTATCAAAAAAATTAAGGAAATATATGAATTTATGGAAATTAAACAAGAAATATAAATAATGTAAATTTCCTTGTAACAAAAATATCTAAGTCGTGTTTATCGGCAAAAAAGGCGAAATAAACGAATTTAACGAAAATCAGAAGGGAATTATCAAGAAAGGAAATTTTCTTTGTAACAAAAATTACGAGTCGTCTTTGTTCGTAAAATAAACGAATCAATCGGAAATAAAAAGGAAATTTATATAAAGAAGAAAAAATTGCCAACTCGTGTTTATCAGAAATATAAGGAAATAATTGAATTTATGGAAATTAAAAAGAAATATCAATAATGAAAATTTAATTTCTAACAAAAATTACTAAATCATGTTTATCGGAAATAAAGGAAATAAATGAAATTACGGAAATAAGAAAAAGAAATATCAATAATGAAAATATCCCTTGTAGCAAAAATAGCTTAAGGGATAAAAGCGAAATTATCGAAAATAATAAGAAAATATCATTTAAGAAAATTTCCCTTATCACAAAATCAGCTAAGTCCTGTTTATTAGAAAAATAAGGGAAATAAATGAATTTATAGAAATTAATCTAGGAAATATTAATAAAGCAAATTTCCTAGTAACAAAAAAAAGTTAAGCCCTTAAGGCAAAATAAACGAATTTAACGAAAATAAAAAGGGAAATATCCATAAAAGAAAATTTCCTTGTAACAAAAATTGCAAAATCATATTTAATAGAAAAACAAGGGAAGTATTTCAATTTATCGAAAATAAAAAGGAGACATTATGGACAAAAAAGCTGTTTTCCGAATCCGAATAAAATATTTCAGTTTGTGGTATTTTGTTTTCTAGACTTCTGCCGATTTATATGCTAAAGGCATTACATATGTTAAAATCTAGCGCGGTTCCCTAGCATTGAGATTCTAATTTGGGATCTAATAGACTCTAAAATCATTTCATTCATACAGACAGACGCCTGTCACGCCTCCTTTGTACGAACTTATATGCTTGTAAAGGGTATACAAATATTTTACTGCGTGATCCTGCCTATCCTGGCTGAAGTTGCGTTCAAAGTTAGGTTTTACGATGCAGGTTTTTCGGATAATTTTGCCCCCCAGTGAAGAAAATGGCGGCTAAAAGTTAAAATGTAAAACTTGTTTCATCAAACCAACTTACAACTTGGCACATGTGCACTTTTCGGGGATTAAAGAGCAGCGAAGAGGGGCAAAAATATGCACCAAATGCTGTAGCTCAAAGGTGTTGAGGAAAAAGGATTAATTTTAATACTAAGCAGCTGCACAGGACAATGTTGGGCTGCGAGCACGCAGGGAGCGGAGCCACCTAAAGTAATTTGTAAAACAAGAAGGGAGAAAATTCATGGAACATATGTGTACGAAATGTATCTCGAAGAGGCTATAATTTATGATAATGTTATGGAAGGTGGAAAAGCTAAGAAATTAAGAAGTGGAAGAAGTTTTTATAATAAGGTGGCTCTAATAATATAATAAAGAGAAGCTGGTGGGCAGAAGGTATTATAAAGACTAATATAATGCTAAAATAAAGAATGGACTATTTTGGTTAAGTAGTCAAACAGTGTCAAAATTCGAATTAATTTTATGTTAATCGTTTTCGTGCCAACTTCTCAAATTCTCTTACTCTTTACGATATATTCACTTGTTTTACGGGCTATAATTTCGAAATTAGACGAGGAATCCCGAAAGTAAAGCAAATTCGTGATCACTCAAACTGCGAAAAATTTTACCGTCCCATCTTTAGAGGGCCATATCATCCAAAATAGACGACTTAGCGCCAATTAAAACGAAATTCGTGATCACTTAAGCTCCGAAAAATTGTATAGTCCTAGGTTTAAAGGGACATAACTTCGATATTAGACGACTTAGTGAGAAAATAAGGCAAATTCGTGATCACTTAAACTCCGAAAAATATCACCGTCCCATCTTTAAAGGGCCATAAATTCCAAATTAGACGACTTAGTTCGCAATTCGCACAAATTCGTAATCAATTAAAATTCGAAAAATTGGAATGTCCCATCTTAAAAATCCGAAAAATTTCAACGTCCTATCTTTAAACTTTTAACTTCCAAATTAGACGACTTAGTTCGCAATTCGCACAAATTCGTGATCAACTAAAATCCTAAATATTGGAACGTCCCGTCTTTAAATGACCTTAACATCCAAATTAGACGATTTGCTGAGAAAATAAGGGAAAATCGTGGTGGTCAGTTGGTATTATAAAGACTCATAAAATTCTAAAATAAAACATTGAATATTTCGCTGAAGTCTTCACAATGTCAAATTTCGAAAAAATTTTATTCGTTTTTGTCCAAATTTCACTATTTGTAGTGTCTATAATGCTTTTCTAAAAGTTTCGCTAACTTTGTCATTAAATTCTCATATTTTCTTAAACTTTATTAGGCTGTTTTTCAAATAAATTGAAAAAATAAAAAATATCGGCCGTGCTCACGAAAATTAAAAACGAATAAATTTTGCAAATTTCACATTTTTTATTGTCAATAACTTCTCAATTTGCCTAAAACTTTTTTGTCTTCTAAATAAATTTTAACAAATATCGTCCTTGATCCGGAAAATACAAAAAAATTCATTTCATTCACAATTTTTACTGTCAGTAACTTCTTAATTTTTTCAACTATCCTTGATAAATTCTCATAATTTCCTGCACTGTTCTTTAAATAAATTTTAGAAAAATATCGTTCAAGCTCCGAAAAATCAAAAACGAATTCATTTTTTTGGATTTGTTTTTTTCGTGAGTCCAATTTCACATTTTCTTCGGTCATTAACTTCTTAGATTCTCTGACTCTTTTCGATAAATTCTCATATTTTTCTGCTTTATATTATGTTGAATATTTTCATTAATTTTAACAAATATCGGCCGTGACATTTTTTTCGTTTTCGGATTTTCGTGAGCCCAAATTCACGTTTTCTATTGTCACTAACTTCTTAGAATCTCTGACTCTTTTCGATAAATTCTCATATTTTTCTGCTTTATATTATGTTGAATATTTTAATTAATTTTAACAAATATCGGCCGTGACATTTTTTTCGTTTTCGGTTTTTCGTGAGCCCAATTTCACATTTTCTTCTGCCATTAACTTCTTAGATTCTCTGACTCTTTTCGATAAATTCTCATATATTTCTGCTTTATATTATGTTGAATATTTTTATTAATTTTAACAAATATCGGCCGTGACATTTTTTTCGTGAGCCCAACTTCTTAATTTATCTCTTTTCGATGAATTTGCCTGATTTCCTGCACTGTTTTTCAAATAAATTTTAGCAAATATCTGAATTGCTCCGGAAAATTAAAAACGAATGCAATTCGGAATTCCCCCTGTTTACTGGGACTAATTTTTAAACAATTTCTTTAATTCTTTTCGATAAAATCTCATATTTTCATGCACAAATATCGGCTGTGTTCAGAAAATATCGAATACAATTTTTTCCATTTTGTTTTTCACATTTTTTGTAGTCAATTTTCCTAACTCTTTTTAATAAATTCTCACATTTTCCGGCACTTTTTTTTTGCTGTCTTTAAAATAAATTTTACCAAATATCGAATACATTTTATCGTTTTCGTTTTTGCGTGCTCATTTTTCTGCTGTGGTTATCTTCTTACATCTTTTGATTGAAATTAACCAAGACTTTGTTATTTTTATTACAAGGCAAATTCAAGACATGAACCATTTATGCAAGTCATGAGCATTTTTTTAGGCAAGACATGAACCATATGAACGTATGCCAAAACATCGTTTTGGGTGTTGCAAGTCATTTTTTTGGCTTAAATCAGCAAACAAAGTAACTAAAAATATTTATTAATCAATATCTTGTACGAAATTGGCCTTAATGGAATCTATAAATACAAAAAAAAATATTTCAAGAATTTATATTCGAATTGACTTTCGCATTGGAGTTAAACTGCCTCTCCTCTTAATTTCTAATATCCTAAAACTTTTCTTATTGTCTTAGGGATGGATTGTAAATAAATATAATTGAAAAAAAGTAATTAAGTTTTTAGGCAGGGTATTAAGTCAACCGGAATTTTATAGGCTGGAAAAGTGAATTTGGGGCTAAATTCACTACAAGGACACTTTTAAGGTCTTCTTAAAATCTATACTTTGTTATGATAATAAAAATACATTCAAATTGCATCTCTAAGATATTTTTCGTCGGCCAACCAATAAATGCAATATTTTGCACCATAAGGGATGACTTTGAAGCTTCTGCTTCGTGATTTAAAGCCTACAAAGGCTGAAATATTCTGTTTCCGCAGGTAGATCCTTCGGATATGAGACCAAATCGTAGCTGATGTAATTAAATATATTCCTGTGCGTATAAGTGATCAGATACATTACTCGCAGGATCCTTCCACATAACGTAAATATCAGACTATATTATGAAGGGATTTCGGCAACCGATTCGTTCTGAACATATGTTAAAATTATACCTTATGTCTTGTAATTCTTGATAAATGCCATCAAAATCATCCAAATTACACGTTTTTCACCAAATTCAGCCTTCTTTGGTCCTTTTTCATACAAATTTTTGAGTTATTGTATAATGTAGTATATAAGCCTTGGCATACTATTGATATAGGACCTATGGGACCGTCTATTACGATTCGGACCACCTCACGATCTAGTATTTTGGAAAGTTTTCATATAATAAGTAACAAACTGCCGGATGGTGCATTTAGAGCATCCTCCAATTTTAGGAAATGCATTCCTGCCTTAGTTTATTGAGTAGATTTCTAGATATTTTTAAAGTTTGTGACGTCTAATTGAAATAACAAAAATTTTGACCTCTTTTCAATCAGATAACAGGATGCTTTAAATACTTTCCTGCTCTTCGCGCTATTTTTTAATATCCGCAAGCATTTTTGACTATTATAATATCCTTAACGACAAATAATTGTCCTTGCTTTTGTATTTGTTAACAGCTCTTGAAACTTTTCTAGCAACATTATGGACCTATCTCTCTCGGGAGCTATGCGTACCTGTCTGACAGCTGTCATGAAGTCAAGGACTGACTGAATGATACTACTGCACATTTTCATCCAAAAGTCAGCCATAGGAGAGACTACTATGTATCCAGGTCACATCTGGACTCTTGGCAAGTGACACTGGTCATGCCGCACTTATATACTATATTACTATATTACCTTCCTTATGATCTTATGATCATGAAATTATTTCATAACAAGAAATTTAGATCTCTTTTCCCAAGTCGGAGACTTGGGCTGATGGCAGCCCCTGTGAAAACCTCCAGTGGCAATAATGGTTCACGGATGGGTCCAAAACTGAGCAGGGTGTAGGTGTTTGTGTCGTTGGAACCAACACCTGAACCTCTACTGCTATGGTCATCTGGCCCAGCGTCTTTAAAGCAAAGATTCATACCATAGAGATCTGCGACCATAGTATCCCTCACAAGGGAACTAAGGGAGCAAACATCTGCATTTACTCAGATAGCGAAGCTGCTATAAGGGCATTATCATCTTGGAGCATCTCCTCCTGGATGGCAAAAGATTGCCATAATTACCTCCAAACCCTGTCCTTACGGAACAAAGTCGTGCTATTTTGGGTACCTGGACACTCAGGGCTGAATGGAACACGATTGCAGACGCTTTAGCACGACAGAGTGCCCCCAACCTTGACAACATCTCCTGGCTGCAGAAGAACATAGGAGATATTAGTTCTCCTTACCGGGGCTGTATCAAGCAAAAGTGCTTGTCAAACCTTTGGATGCGATCAAGACAAAAGGTCTTGGCAGACCGGATCTAAAGCTACTGGTAGCTTACCTATCTGGCCACCACACTGTTAGATACCATCTACAGAAAATTGGCCTCTCGGACTCTTCAGAGTGTAGATTCTGTCTCGAAGACGATGAAACCATCAGACATATTCTTTATGGGGCAGAACCATCCACATGGGAAAGGAGCGGATTAGTCCCTTCCATTTTAGGTCAATACCAACAAAAGGCCTACTGCTATTCATGCGGAAGCGGCAAGTCTTTTGCCGTTGTTTATGGGTTTGACACAAAAGATCTTATGTTCGCAAAGCCCCACCTCTTTGTGAAGGAATAAAATTAATTTTTCCAATGTAAAAAAACAACAAATCTTTTCTCTCAGTGCAAAAATAATTCCTAGGGACACACGTCATTGCAGCGTATTCCATAGTCGGTGACTGTCTGTCTTTATGTATGTGTATGCGTGCTTGTTCGTCTGTGTGTGCTGCGTGTGTGCAGCTGTGTGTGTGTGCGTGTGGCATGCCTTTGATGAGGTGTTGCAAAATATTTGCTGTTAGAACAAAAACCAAATTTGAAATGTAGAGAAATATTTACAGCAGAGCGCACACACACACACATAGAACAACAACGACAACAACAACAACGAGGATGACGACGACAAGTACAAATGAGAAAAAGAAAGCGAGAAACGTGAGCGCATAAGAAGCAAAAAACGAAACGAAACGAAAGAAAGAGCAACGAAAGCAAACAGTAAAATATCCAAATATCCATTTCTCACTCAATGCGTTGTGTTTGCTCGTTGCTTGCTTCCTTTGCTTCCCTGCTTCCCACGTTCCTTCGTTTTGTTTCGTTTGTTTATTTGTGTTTGTTTGTTTGTTTGTTTTGGCAAGTTGCTGCACAATTAAACTGCAAATCATGCCATGGATTTGGTAAGAGCTTGCAACAACAACAACAACAACAACAGCAACAAGAGAGCCAGCGAACAAAAGCAACAAACAACACATTAAAAATGAAAAGCATTGAAAAGGAGAACACTCACACACACACGCACACACACACACACACACGCACACTCGCACACACATGTGCATTGGAGTGCATGCGTGTGTGTGTGTGTGTGAAAAATAAAAAGGCATCGAATCAAGAATCATTAAGAGTAAGCTTAAATATATGGAAGGAACAGAGAAAGCTACGATGACGACCATCATCAGAGAATACGATTAGGAAATACTTAAGAGATGGATGCAGAGAGGGCAGCGGATGCAGAGAGGGCTATGGAGAGCGAGGGATACATCGAATACAAAGTAAGCAAAAGAGTGATAACCTCAACTGTTTGTAACGATGTAGCTGCTGAAAATGACTTTTCTTCTGCAAGAAGGATTAAGGCTGAAGGAGTTGAGAGTCACACAATGTTGGCACACAGCTCAAGAACACTTGGTTACAAAAGTTTTCAACGACAGATGGCGCTTTTATTTCTTAATGTGTTTATGGGCACTTGGATCTAAAACTGAAGTCTAGTACGCAGCAGCGCAAATAATAATACTATAAATAGTAAGTGAGTGCCTTCTAGGGAAATTTGTTATTTTTTAATGTAATTTGGTTTCAGACCTGGCAAGTCCACCGTCGACCAGATATTCACACTACGCCAAATCCTGGAAAAGACCCACGAATATCAAGTCGACACTCACCACCTGTTCGTCGACTACAAAGCAGCTTTCGATAGCCCACTAAGGGATCGCGTATATGCCGCAATGTCTGAGCTCGGTATCCCTGCGAAGCTGATAAGGCTTTGCAGAATGACGTTAAGTAATTCCTGCAGCTCCGTCAAGGTACGAAAGGACCTCTCCGAGCCTCTTGATACCGTGCGAGGTTTCAGACAACGCGACCCCTTATCATGCGACATCTTCAACTTCGTCATGCAGAGCGTTCTGCGGAAGGGACGTGCGGCGGCTTGGGTCCCAGATTACGGCCGATAGCTATACTTTCGATGTTGTCAAGGAATTCATCTACCTTGGCATGTCAGCCTGGAGATCAAGCGCAGAATCACTCTTGCCAACAGGTGCTATTTCGGTCTCAATAGGCAATTGAGTAGGAAAGACCTCTCTCGCGCGACAAAACTATCACTCTACAAGGCACTTATCCTTCCAGTGCTTCTTTACGGCGCGGAAGCCTGGACCATGGCGCTAACTGATGCAGCTGCCTTGGGAGTTTTCGAGTGGAAAGTACTGCGCAAGATCTTTGGTCCTATTCGAGTTGGCGATGACTACCGCATCCGCACCAACCAGGAGCTGTATGAGCTCTTCAACGACATGGACGTTGCTCAAGGTATCAACATCCAGGCTTCGCTGGCTCGGGCATGTCTTTAGGATGGACGAGGATGGTCCAGCTAGACGTGTGTTCGATGCGATAGACAGCGGCCGTAGGCGGATAGGACGACCGTGTTTGCGTTGGAAAGACCAAGTGGAAGGGGCCCTGTCTTCGCTCGGTGTGACTAACTGGAGAAGGCGCGCGCAATGCAGAGGCGCCTGGAGAGATGTTTTAAGGCACGTAATCCGGTAATCGGGTTGTTATGGCCACATAAGAAGAAGAAGAAGAATTTGGTAATTTTCTCTTTCAGAGAACACTGGAAAATACAGTCCATCTGGTGTTGGAAATAAGTTCTGGTAAAGATGTCGAAGAAACAGGCGATTTGATCACAGAGAAAATTCATCAAGCCAACACCCAACAAAAAGCAATTCAAAAGCGCCTATACCTACTTGAGAGATGGGCTCGCAGGTGGAACATCGCCAGCAATACAACTAAGTGCCAGGCAGTGAAATATCACCTGCTGTCTGGTTAGGCAGTCACCCTAAAACTACAAAAACAATTTAAATACCTAGGTTACCCTTGATAGCAGACTGACCTTTAGACAACCTGTCTGAGTGTCAAGCAGCAATTTAGGCATTAAGCAAAGCCAAGATCATATCAAGGCTGGTTAAAGAAGTAAGAACGTCACTGGACAATTTAGGAACCAGGATTAAGCTCACGATTAGATGGGTTCCAGAACATAAAAACATTCCTCGAAATGAGCTGACAGATCGGTCCTGAGCCACTCTGTGGAATTGGTATCCACGTGGTACGGGACCTACTTCGAATAGAGGAGAATCACAAACGACTGCTTCACTGTAGGCAGATACCAGAGCTTAAACAGTCAAAAACCCTCCTCTCCAACTACAACAGTAAGAGGTTCAAAGTCATGATAATGCGATGAACACCGTGGGTATCCTGACGTACCTTCTGACGGGACATGTAGACTCCGCAGGCACTCAAACAAAATTCGCATAGTAGATAA
>JBAMAX010002895.1:0-33069 GCA_037043745.1 Chymomyza amoena
AGGTTGTCAAAAAAGTCTTGCGGTATTTCCGCAAGCTTGTCTTTGCAAGCGCGTAGTTCTAGTTGTATTCGTCGCATCGGTTCACGCTAGAGCTTTTTGGAAAGCTCTTTTCACGTGCTAACACGTGTTTGATTAATTGTTGTTTGCTCTTAGTCGTTCGAGAGTTATAGCGTCGCAAACATGGAGCAAAATAAAGAGAAAATACGGCATATTTTACAGTACTACTACGATAAAGGCAAAAATGCATCTCATGCTGCCAATAAAATTTGTGCAGTTTATGGACTCGATACAGTTTCCATTTCCACTGCACAACGATGGTTTCAACGTTTTCGTTCTGGTGCAGAGGTGATCGAAGATGCGCCACGGTCCGGAAGGCCTGTTGTCGAAAATTGCGATAAAATCGCTGAATTGATCGAAAGAGACCGGCATAGTAGCAGCCGTAGCATCGGCCAAGAGCTGGGTATGAGTCATCAAACCGTTATAAACCATTTGAAGAAGCTTGGATTGAAAAAGAAGCTCGATGTATGGGTGCCACACGACTTGACGCAAAAAAACATTTTTGACCGTATGGATGCATGCGAATCGCTTCTGAATCGCAACAAAATCGACCCGTTTTTGAAGCGGATGGTGACTGGCGATGAAAAGTGGGTCACTTACGACAACGTGAAGCGTAAACGGTCGTGGTCGAAAAGCGGGGAAGCTGCCCAGACGGTGGCCAAGCCCGGATTGACGGCCAGGAAGGTTCTTCTGTGTGTTTGGTGGGATTGGCAGGGAATCATCCACTATGAGCTGCTCCCCTATGGCCAAACGCTCAATTCGAACCTGTACTGCCAACAACTGGACCGCTTGAATGCAGCACTCATGCAGAAGAGGCCATCTTTGATCAACAGAGGCCGAATTGTCTTCCATCAGGACAACGCCAGGCCACACACATCTTTGGTGACGCGCCAGAAGCTCCGGGAGCTCGGATGGGAGGTTCTTTTGCATCCACCGTATAGTCCGGATCTCGCACCAAGTGATTACCACCTATTTCTGTCCATGACGAACGCGCTTGGTAATCGGAAGTTGTCCACAAGAGAGTCCTGTGAAAATTGGCTCTCCGAGTTTTTTGACAATAGGGAAGCGAGCTTCTATAAGAGGGGCATTATGAAGTTGGCATCTCGTTGGGAACTCGTCATCGAACAAAACGGCGCATATTTGACTTAAATCGCATTATTATAACCAATTTTATGAACAATTGAAAATTCAATAAAAATACCGCAAGACTTTTTTGACAACCTTATATAAACTCATTTAGGTTCTTATCAATCCGGAGATGGAGATACTAAATGCTGCGGAGCACAAACAGCCCGAGGGCTGTATGAGCGTTCGCAATTATGCCGCCGAAGTGGCTCGCTATGATCGTGTACGGGTAACTGGCATTGGAAAACTGGGAACGCCGTCAGAGTTGGAACTAGAGGGCTGGAGCGCACGCATAGCACAACACGAAATGGATCATCTGAATGGAATTATTTACATAGATCGTATGGATGTGTCTACCTTTAAGTACTTGTCTTGGTAAGAGGTTAATGCGACAGCTGGTCGTGCCACCCTTGGCTTTGATAAATAGAATCGTAGCGAATTTTGAATTAGTGTTGAGTGGTTCTGGAAGCAACTTCGAGCAATGGATTTTTATTTAATTTTTCTTAATTAAGCATACTTCCGATTTTGGTTACGAGTAAAGGTTTTCAGGATTTCGATTCCAATATGAGTTCTGGAGTGTCTGAATGCGTGAGCGACTCGAACAAGCCGCCATATCCCAAGTTGGAACCACTAATCTTTATCAAATACTCTTTGCATCGGAGTGGAAGAAAAACATCAAAATCGATGAAATCGAAACTTCATACGCTCAAATAAATTGTAAGTGCTAAGTTTTTTTTTCTTGAAAAAATTCGAATACGCTGCTACTATTGTATAGTGCTAAAAGTAACATCGATATATCGATATTTTCTTTTTGACTATCGAAAAATATCTCTGTATTCCTAACATGCACAGGCTGGCAATCTAGTGAGCAACAAGCGGAGTTCGCTTAAATCAAAAAAACGTTGACATGATTTTAATAAATAACTATAAAGAATGGATTTCAAATTAGTTTAAAGATTAGGAGACTGCAATTCTGGCTGGATCAGAAAAGTCCTTTCAGTTCCTGTCACATATGAATATTTTTGAGCTTATGTCCAATATGTCAGTGTTGCCATAGCAACCTAATTGAGTTAAGTAGATTTTTCTTTTCTCAAAAGTGTAGGACCAAAGGAGGACCTTTCATTGTCTGTTTTTTTTTGTAAGCTGCAGCTTTTTTCTCGAAATTATCCCTAAATAGAAACTAATTTTCCAAGAATTGCAGAGCAACCACAAATGAGATACATTCTGTAGGATCTTCTTTGTTCTCCCAGCTAAGACAATATGTATTGATTGTGTCGCAGGTGCGTCCTTAAGGCTTTATATGGTTTCAAGTACATATAAATGGTTTCATCTCATGTGCTTATGTAATTTATTTCTTTTGTTACTTTTCGAGTAGTTGCAAAAATTGAAGTTTTAATTAATTGAAGGTCTCTAGAGATAAGAGCTATACATCATAGTCGAAGATAAGCCCCAAAAATAAGAGCCAAGTTATGGTAACTGATGTATGCTGCTGGGTTAAACTAAGCCTGAAAATCTTTGGGTACCTTTTCTTTTAAAAAAATTTACCTTATTTGGGCATTTTTTTGCAAACGGATTTGTTGGTTTATAGATCCTGAGGTTTAACGTAGCACTAGTGCTGGAGAAGCATCGATATTGGCCAACATCGATATTTTCGACATGTTTAGCATCGATACATCTATGCTTCGATGCATCGATGTTTCAATACATCAAAGCTCGTATGGCGGAAATTGCTTAAATTAATTCACATTGGGCCATCTGTTGGAAATAATAAATAACAATCCAAAAGGTTATACAAAAACAAAGTGGTGTAAACTTAGCAGGTTAAAAAGAGATTCCTTATAGATTTTGAGCGGTCGAATCCCAATGACAAAAAAGTCCTTCACACATGGGTTATGGATAACCACTAAAAAATCCCATAAAACGAGATAATTTGGATATTGTCTTGGAGTCATTGGCTCGGTACTTTGAGTCCATAAGGGACGCCTCTGTCACCTGTAAAGTTTAACTCACTTTTTCTTGAGTGCCTGAATTGCAGTCTCATAATCTTTAAACTAATTTATGATCCATTCATTATAGTTATTAAATTAAATCATTTCAACGTTTTGTGATCTAAGCGAACTTCGCTGGTCGCTCACTAGATTGCCAGCCTTGCCAGTTATGCGATAATCGAAATAAAAATATCGATGCATCGACATAAGATCGATGCTACTATTTCCGGCACTATTATGCAGCTTAACCTTTTACGAATATTTAAGCAGAACAAAATTTATGATATAGCCGCGATGCTCTTAGATAGAGTATATAGTACTGAGCGCGTGTTGCTTGCCTGCTTTTTACAATAAGCTTATATGAGTGTGCGTGTGTGCGTGTGTGCGTGAGTGTATATGTGGGTGCCTTTGAGTGCATGTGTGTATGCGTGCGTGAGTGTCAATGAGTATATGTGTGTGTGTGTGTGTGTGTGTGTGTGCGTGAGTGTCGCGTAATCTGATAAACGTGAAGATGGCCGGCATTTAAATTAAAGATTGAGACCAACCAACACAAAACAGACAACAAACAAAAACTTGCCAACTTGTTGTTGTCTTTGTTGTTGTTTTTGGCAGGCACGTACACAATACACTCTCACCCAACTCATACACACTCACACCTACACCCACACACACTAACACTCACACAGCTGCGCTCGGCTGATGACTTTTTTGGCACTTCAATTAAGGCTGAGCCCACGCCCACGCCCAAAATGAATGCAAGCTCCATTCCCCATTCCCCAACCCCCTCCCAAACAAACCATTTGCTGCCGGTCTGTCCATGCAAAATAAATTTGTTTTTGTTTTACTTTGCTTTGCCTTTGTCTTTGTTGTTATTTTTTTTGTTTTTTGGTGTTTTGGTTTTTATACTCTACTTTATGCCATTTGCAAGAGGAGCTTTTATGATTTTCTCATAACGTTTGTAACAGGCATCCTTTGGTCTGCACAAGTCACAATATATATACTCAACATAATTTTTTTTTAAATTATAAATTTTTAATTTTAAATCTTATATATAAAATTCTCGTGTCGCAATGTTATGTTCCTTTGAAGCTTATGGACTCACGAACGGCTGAACTGATTTGGCTAATTTTGGTCTTGAAATGTTCGTGGAAGTCAAGGATTGTTTGAGGTTGAGAAAATATAACAAAATTGCGACGAAAATACTAAAAAGGACAATTTGATTTTCCAATACAAAATTTTTTTAATTTAGGTTGGCATTGTGTACATTGTCAGATTAACTAATATTTTTAGTAAATTGTTTTTGTCAAAAGGAAACACAAAAATTATAAACGTTATAAATTTTATTTTATTGAAGCACACAAAATTTCATGAGTATGGTAACTAACATTGTAAAACTAGAATTTTATATATATGTAAGAAGAAACTTATGTTTTACGTATTATGGGTGTTCTCATGAACGAGTCGATGAATCTGATTTTTGCGTGTGTTAGAGGTCAATGCGGAAGTTTTAATCTATTGCGATTAGTTTATATGAATTGGTTCGTGGGATTGTGAATATTGGTTTTTGTGTGAACATAGTCCTCCGAAACGGCTAGACCGATTCTCATGAAATTTTGTGCGCTTATTGGGCAGGTCTGAGAATCGGCCAACATCTATTTTGCATACCCCTAAGAGATAAGGGTTGCCACTCCTAACATTCCTGGAAAATCAAGTGAATTTAAAAACTCGGTAGGATAATTTACAATTTCATCAATTTTAGAAATTAATATTGATTTAGTTATTCCTTTCCAAGAAAGTTTTCTTAAGAAGAAAGGAATTCTGCGATTTTTGCTTACAATTCATGTTTTGATTTCTGTATAAAATACATATGATCAGATCAATATTTGCACATTATGCAATTTCGTGAATTCGCCACAAAAATAAATCATTGGAAGAAAATAAAGATCTAGACGAGCGAGCGAAGCGAGCGTGCCGAAGGCCGGCTAGTAATATCTAAAAATTAAGTTTAAGCTCTTATTAATTATAAAAAATTTTACATCTAACTCTGGATTTTTTAAGGCCTAGCTTCAAGCAAAATACATTATAAAAATAAAGCAAATTATTATTAAAACATTTTTCATAATTTCTATTTGTTGAGCTCAAAAATTAAAACTTATTTTTAAATTGTTACATGAATTAAATTAAAGTTTATGTAATAAAAATAACATAGACTCTGCTTTAATTATTAAAATAAAATCAATCAATTTTTCACTTCAATTATTAAAATTCATCAACATTTATAATACAATAATTATTTTCCAAGTTTTTTTAACTTTTAAATAATAATTTACTATTCGTAATTTTTTTTTTTGTAGGCAACAAAACCAAATTTATTGTACACTAATGCGAAAATTAACAATTAACAATTATTTTATGATTTCCATTTTAAAACTTTTCTGACATTATTTTTTTTAAGGACTTGCGGAAAAAATTATACATTTTTAATAATATTAAAAAATTAAGTTTCAATTATTATTTTTTATTAAAAGTGTTTATTTAACTAATATTTCATAATTTATATTCATTTAGCCTCAAAAATTCAGATTTCTTTTTAAATTTCAAAAGAATAAAATATATATAACAAATTTAATTAAAATTTATGAAATAAAAGTTGCATAAACTCTGCTAAAATTATGAAAATAAAATCAATTAATTATTCACTTCAATTATTAAAATTGATCAATAATTTGAATACAATAATTATTTTCTAACTTTTGAATAATAATTTAATTTATTATTTTTAGCCAACAAAGCAAGATTTATTTTTAATTAAAATTGTCTTTTTACCTATTATTTCATAGTTTCTATTTCATTAGCACAAAAATTAATATGTATCTCTAAATTTTAATATGACAAATTAAATTAAAATGTATGTCAAAAAATTGCATAAGCTCTGCTTTAATTATTAAAATATAAGCTGATCAATATTTATAATACAATTATTGTTATTTTCTAATTTTTAGGCAATAAAATATGATTTATTTTTTATTATTAATACAAAAATTGTCAATTAACAATCATTTCCATTTTAAAAATTGTATTATAGATTTTTTTTAAAGATTTGCCGAAAAAATTATTAATTTTTAAATAGTATTAAAAAATTAAGTTTAAGCTATTATTTTTTATTAAAAATGTTTATTTAAATAATATTTATTAATTTATATTTTTTTAACTTCAAAAAATAAGATATATTTTTAAATATTAATATAACGAATAAAATTAAGATTTCTATTATAAAAATTACTTCAACTATTTGTTTTATAATTTATAATAATGTAAGAGTTATTTTCTTAATTTTTTATTAATAATTTATATTTAACTAACCATAATTGTTTTTTGCCAACAAAATAAGGTTATTAAAACAAAAATTGAATATAAACAATATATTATTATTATTTTTTGTTGTGTTTTTTTTTTAATGTGAATATTTTAATAAACAATAATATAAAATTTGTTTATTAATATCTATAAAGCACAGCTTAAACAAATTATAACTCAAAAATATAAGAGTTACGGCTCTTAAACTTAAAGTGAATTAATATTTATTAAAAATTATTTTTTATATTATATTTATAATAATTTGTAATATTCAAATAAATTTTTTTTTTAATCCCAATTATTGCTCGATTAAGAGTTTTTCGATAGCTAAATATTTAATTCGACTTTGCTTAAAGAATATATTTGTATGCAAGACCGTTTTTAATTAAAAAAAATTTAATTCAAGTATAGAAATTAATATTTTGTATTTATTCAAATAACTTTTTTAATTCAAATTATTTATTAAGTTGGAGTTATTCGACGGCTAAATATTTAATTATACTTTTCTTTACAAGGATATATTTTATGAAAGACTGTTTCGTATTCAATTCAAGTATGAAAATTAATATTTTTTTAATAATAATTTATTTTTATTTTTAATTAAATTTATATATTTTTTATTAAGCCTGAAAAATTTGCACAAAGCTTCTGAAGGGAATTGAACAAAATTGTTGTTTGGGTAAAAAATTATGCCAAGCAAATTCAGTGTCGGGGTTTAAAATTAAAAACTGATCTGGAATTTCTTAAAAAAAAACATTTTTTATACGCAAAAAAAATTAAGCAGTTACCAGACCATATTTTTTTTATATTCTGGCACGCTTAGGAAAAAACCCAATATAAACAATTTTATTTGGATTCGTTTTTGCGTGCTCCAAAAAGCGATTTTTTTTGTCGATAAAAAAAAATGTCGAAAAAGATTGTATATGGTGAGCCAGTTTTGGTTGTTTAACACGCATAATTAGGAGCACGGATAGGGACTCGGCTTAAAGCGCCCAAAAAAATTGGGCAACTTGCTTGGATTTTTTTTGTTCTATCGGGTGGGCTATCTGCTGGTTTGGTTTTTTAATACTCACAAATCGCAGCTCGGATTCGGGTTGGATTAAAGAAACCCAACAAAATTGGACAACTTATTTACATTTATTTTTATTCCAGAGCTAGGCTTTGTTATTTGTAGAGTATTGCGCTTCGACTTGCTTAGTCGCATTAAACAATTCACGTCTTTGTTTTTTTGCACTACGACTTGCGTTTTTGCCGTCTGCCTGCCTTGGCCCATTCAACGCCTTTAATACTAATTGTGACAGGCGTTGAGTGGGCGTGGCAGTGGGCGTAGAAGAACTGCTGCCAGCCGGTAGTAGAAGCTCAGTAGAGCAGCCCAGTTAGCACGTTTGCCCAAAACACTTAACGGGTTAAGCGTGGCTCTTGGAGACGGATACGAATTCGGCTTTGGGACTGTTTGGAGCTGTTTTGTATGCCGTGCCAGACTCCGGTCTTATGGCTGCTGTTTAGTCGGTTTAACGACTTGTCTAATTGTTACTAAATCTTGCTAGCTGTGTGTGTGTATCTGTATCTGTGTGTGAGAGATTGTATCTGTGAGCTTTATTATGACAATTTATGTATTGATTGTGGAGAGAGAGAGCATTAGAGAGTGTATATACATAGTTGTAGTTGTCTTTATAAGCAGCACGCAGCACGCAGCACACACAGATACTTATTCATACACACACTCACTCATACACACACACACAAATAGTTTGTTGAAGCGGCAAAGTGTGGCAATTAAAGTTGGTAATTGGATCCAGCATGCAATTCATTTGTATTGCATACAAAGTGCCGAATTTCAATAATTGCTATGCATAACTAACCAGTCCAAAAGTAGAGACTACAACAAATCGACCAGAAATAATAAAAACAACAACAAAACTTTCAATACAAACAACAACAACGACAACAACATAAAAAGTTCATTTGCAAATCCATTAAACGAATTCATTTTAGTTTTCCACAGTTTTTTATTATTTGATTTTTTTATAAATTTCGATAATTAAAAGCTTAAAAAAAAGATTAAGTTGAGCGTAAGCAAATTGAAGGGTAAAAAAGTATCGACAGTGGAATGCTCTATAATGCGGTTAAAAATTTGATTTATTTTGGCGGTTTTTGTGGCTCGAAATTTGGAAATTTTAAGTTTCACCTGCAGCAAATTTAAAAAATTAAAGCAGTGTAAAAATTGTTAAAAAAAAAAAATAAATGCCTCCACTTGGAATCGAACCCAGGTCCTTCAAATTCGCGACTTAAAGTTTCGAAGCCGACACTTAGCCAACTAAGCTACGCCCATGAAGCGTTTTAAAGTCCCATCTCTAAAAAATGGCGTACGTAAAGTCGGGCGCGAACGACTTTGGAATACCCTCTACCACTAGCTTGCAATAAATCCGATTCCTACAGGGTGGTCCATATAGTATTTGGAATTTGAACTACCGATTATTTGACTTTTAAAACGTCAAATGTCATTCATATATTGGTAAATATTTAGTATAAACATTGACATTTACGAAATGGGACGCTATACGCTCGAAGAAAGTTGGGAAATATTAAAATTGAGCGGAAGATCGTTTGGCCGAAGATGGCGAATTTTATCGAAAAATCATCTTCTCGGACGTAGCTCATTGCCACCTCGGTGCTTATGTTAATAAGCAAAATGGTCGCATGTGGGGCTCAGAAAATTTGCAAGCTTTCCAGGAGAAACCAATGCACCCACAACGAGTTTTTGTTTGGTGCGGAATATGGTCTGGCGGCGTCATCGGCCTATTTTTCTTCGAAAATAAAGGAGCCGCCGAAATCATCAATGGCGTGGGCTACCGCGCAATGTTGACCTACTGGTTCTTCGAACAAATTGAAGATGAAGCTTTGGACGATATTTTTTCAACAAGACTGCGCCCCGTGCCATACATCGAACGCCACAATCGATCTTCTGCGCACAATCTTCAGAAATCGATTAATCAGCCGATGTGGCGTTGTAAATTGGCCACCAAGAAACTGCGATTTGTCGCCTTTGGACTATTATCTTTGGGATGCGGTGAAAGATGAATGTTATGCCAACAATCCGCAAACAATTAATGAGCTGAAGGACGAGATTGGAGCCGCTATTACCAGGATACGGCCTGAAACAGTCGAAAATGTGCTCAAAAATTGGACCGATCGAGTGGCATACTGCCAAGCCAGCTGTGGTGGTCATTTGACCGAAATTATTTGGCGGCTGAGGCTCATCGGGTTATTTCAAGTACTTATGGTGATGATACTATTAGTGAAAGAACGTGTCGCGAGTGGTTCCAGCGCTTTAAAAGCGGTGATTTTGTTGTTGAAGATCGGCATAGCGGTGGCAGAGAAAAAACTTTGAAGATGATGAACTGGAGGCTTTACTTAATAAAGACTCGTGCCAAACTCAAGAACAGCTAGCAAAATCATTGGGAGTAACTCAGCAAGCAGTATCAAAACGCCTGGAACAGCTGGGGATGATCCAAAAATAAGGATACTGGATACCGTATCAGTTGAAACCAAGAGATGTTGAGCGACGTTTATTTGCTTGTGAACAGCTGCTTGAAAGACAAAAACGAAAAGGATTTCTGCATCGTATTGTTACTGGGGACGAAAAATGGGTGCACTACGACAACCCTAAGCGACGCACATCATGGGGATTGCCCGGCCACACTCCTACGGCGACACCTCGACAGAATATTCACGGATCCAAGGTCATGTTGTGTATTTGGTGGGATCAGCTTGGCGTAATTTATTATGAGCTGCTAAAATCTTCTGAAAAAATTACTGGTGCACTTTATCGAACGCAATTAATGCGTTTGAGTCGGGCATTAAAAGCAAAACGGCCGCAATACGCTGATAGACACGAAAAAGTAATTTTGCAACACGACAATGCTCGACGTCACGTGGCGAAAGTAGTCAAGACATACCTCGAAACACTGAAATGGGAAATTCTACCTCACCCGACATACTCTCCAGATGTTGCTCCATCTGATTACCATTTATTTAGGTCGTTGGCACACGGCCTGGCGGGCCAGTGCTTCGATTCTTTTGAAAAAGTGAAAGAATGGATCGATTCTTGGATCTTATCAAAGAATGAAGAATTTTTCAGACGCGGGATTCGTTTGTTGCCTGAAAGATGGGCCAAAGTAGTGGAAAGTGACGGACAATACTTTGAAACATAAATAAGATACCATTTTTTTTTTTTATATATAATTTTTAAAATTAAAAAAAAAAACGGCGCAAAGTTGTAGATATAATATAAAAAACTTTCAAGTGATAAATTTCAATATCTTCACAATCAAACGAAATACAACTAATTTTGTTCAAAAATCGATTTATTTTTTTTTAAGATCGGCCTATTATCTCCCAACTCGCTCTTAAAGCTGAGGCCACTGACTACGAATTTCGGTAGTAAATTTTAGTAATTCTTCCCATTTGTTATAAAAAATGGATTAAGTTTAAAGATAAATTAAATAATTTGTAATGAGAAAAATTTTAATGGGGTGAACTTAAAGTATCTGCATCAAGTTACAAGTGTTTCGATATTTTAAATATAGAGAATGTCGAATTCGGTACAGAATATTAAATATATAGCTAAATTTCGATTTGCAATTTTTTTTTTTTTTTGCATTTGGCGCTTGAAATTTATTTTGCGAAAAGTCCCTTTATTGTGGAACCTTAAGTAAAATGAACCACATCGTGCGACAAAATTTGTATAAGAAAAAGTTTATATCATTCTTAGTTTCATTTATAACCCCAATCTGAGTTTATTATGAACGTTTAAAGTTTTGTTTCTTTGTCGAGCAAACGCAGGCAATCGAAAATTCTTCTTAAAAAAATCGATCTATATCGATGTATTTTTTGTTAAAATCGTATCCGTATCGAGTTTTCTGGCAATACTCAATACTTCGATTCTATTTAATTTCGGTATCGAGTATTCCTATTGCAAATCGATGTTAACTTCTTATGCTGGCAACACTCAAAAATAGCACATGGTATTTTGTCTTTTTAGCAGCGTGACAAAAAAATTAAGCATTGAGTAAATTTTATGATTTTGGAAGCAGACACGTTGGTTAGGTGTCTACTGTAGCAAAAAAAATTAAGCATTCCGTAAATTCTGTGATTTTTGGAAGCAACCAACGTGCCGGTGTGTATTAAAATAACAAAAAAAAAACATATTAAATATTACAACAAATTTACTTTGTTTAGTGGTAACAAGAAATTCATAATGGAACCAACACGTCGTATTGAGTCGGACAATCCCCGCGTGACTACAGCAGAGGAACATCGTGCTCAAAGTTTGGCCGCCGCAGACGAATTTTTGTCACTGCCATTCTCAGTAGCTTCGGCAGTTGTGGCTAATTCTTTTCAAGCAATGAACTCGTCTAATCGTCATAATGCAAAGAAGCGCTTATTAGCGGAGATAGAAAGCTTTAAAAATGACCCATTACAAAACTGCACTATCACACCGCATGAGGATGATATATTCGTGTGGGATGCAACTATCTAAGGCCCACCGAATACACCCTACGAAGGCGGCGTGTTTCAATTGGTAATGCATTTTCCAGAAAACTACCCACTTGGACCACCCGTAGTCGTATTTAAAACTTTAGTCTACCACTGCAACATCAGTAAAGGAGGGTACGTCTGTGTGGACGTTCTAAAAAAAAAATGGTCACCTAGTTTTAGTGTGACCTTTATTTTCCGCGCATTACAAGTTTTGTTGGGTGAGCCGAATGCTGAGGATCCCATGCATCCAAGCGTTGCAGCCCAATATATAAAAGATCGTAAAATACATGATGAGGAGGCACGTCGCTGGACCCAACGTTATGCTAAAGCTAAAGTTCCGAATGAAAAATGAGTGTTAACTGCGAGATGTAATTTTTTTTTAAACGCGTAAATACTATATAATTTGTTTTTAAAGGAGAAGTGTAAAATCGCGTGAAAGAAAACAAAATTTCATAAAAAAAAACGATGTCAAAGGTCTTTTTTTTTTATATCAAGTTTGGTTTTGTTTTACGTGATTTTAGACTGGTACGTATTAGCCGTATAAATAAAACAAGATACAAAAAAAGTAATGAGGTAATAATAATATAAGGTGCGTGACGCGGTATATTATGTATGATCGGTTGAACCGATCCCCTTAACAATAAAGTTAATTTTGATCTTACCACTAATAGCAATCACTGTTTAAACCAGTTGTGAATTACAAGCAAAAAAAAAAACAGTTTATAATCAATCATGCATATCTTTCCTTGATAAAATAGCAACCCCTACTGAAGACAAATGTCAAAAGAGCGGAAAAATCGATCCACTTCGTATCGTCCATATTGAAATGCTTCCATTTAATTTTGGAAAAAAAAAAACCAAAATAACACAAATTTACAAAAATAAAAAAAACAATAAAGTGAACTTTGATCTTGTCACTTATAGCGATCACTGTATAAACTAGTTGTGAATTATAAGCACAAGATCAGTTTATAAGCGATCATAGCGATCATTTAGCCCAACCGCAACTAGTGCTTAAACTAGTTGTGAATTGTAAGCAAAAAATTTGCAAAAATAAAGCCAAACGATCAAACGTAAAATTTAGGCATTAGTTTAATTCATAAAAAGCTAAATGCTGCTTAATTTAAGGCCAATATTTAAAATTTAGCGAACACAAGCAGTGTAAGGGTAAGTTTTTTAGCTTAAAAACCACAAACACTGCTTTAGCTCCATAAGTTAGAGCATAACCAATGAGAGTGCGAAAAAATCCAAACACAAATCCAATACCATACACAATTAGTAGAAAAATGGCAAAAATAACTGAAACAAATCACTTGGAATTAATATTTTTGTGTGAAAAATCTTTTACATTCCTTTAAAGTTATAACAATGCAAAATGCTTCAAGGTATTTGTTTTATGTTTCCAAAACTATATTATATACATTGTACATTGTACATTGTACAGACTTTAAAAGTGTGGCTCAATTATTTTGGTAACTAACACCATAGAACGAACAATAATACAAATAATAAAATAAATGAAAATGAAAAATGTAACTTGAGCAAACAAATTGAAATTTAATACATTTTAATCTGTTTTACGTATTTGAGGAATTTCAGAAAAGTTTATGAAATTTGACAGAAACCAACAAATGTCCTTGTCAAGAGTACTACATTTGATGCAAGATTTCATGTCCTGACAAAATGTTGAAAAATACTTTACAAAAGTTTATTTCAATTGCAATTGAAAAGTGGAATTTATTTAACAGCATGAAATTTGAGTGGAAAAAAAAAATAACATTTACTTTTTACTGATTGATTTGATGGATTTGTGCTCTGATCAGAACTTAAATATTCGTTTTAATTCAATTACGAAAATAAAATGCAATTTTATTTCCAAAAAAGATTTGCTTTATGTAAGTTGCTAGATTGCCAATAAATTAAAAAAAAAAGATTTAGCAGGTTACTAAAGCTGTGGAAATAATTGAAAGTTCGTTCTATTTAGATCATAAATCAAAAAGCGGCCAAATATATTATATATTTTTGGCAATTACATTTTTTTAATATTTCTGCAGTCGATTTATATGTATCAGCGCTTCGAAGTGCGTAAATTAAATAAAAAAATTTAAAAGCAATTTTATAGTATTAAAATTAAAAAAAAAACAATTATTCTTACTAAAACCTTAAGGCTTACATACAAACCTTTATAATTTAGAATAAAATTCTAACCTATAATTATATAAATAAATAAATAGTTCTAAGATAGAACTTTACTCAGCACCTGATTTCACATTTTAGAGCTACATTTGTAATTCCATGCGCAATATTTTTAATTTTTAGATAAGCACCTGACTATTTTTCATTCTTTTTTTCCTTTAAATTTTTAGCCGATTTGTTTTAAAAATGGCTTTATTTTTGTTTTTCTCTAATTTCTTTCAACTGTTTTTGATTCTATGCCCATTTTTGTAACTATTCTGTTTATTCCTGACTATTCCAGCTTTTTCATTATTTTTTCCTTCAATTTTTTAAACGATTTGTTATAGAAAACTTTAATTTTTTCTCTAATTTCTTCCAACTTCCAACACTTAAAATTGCAAACGACATCAACTGCAATAGAACTCCACACTGAGCCATATTAAAAGCTGTACAATTTCAGCCTAAAATTTATTGCTATTTTTAAATAATAGCAACTCTCTCTCTGAGTAAATTATTTTTTGTCAAATGCAGTAAATCAATTAAAAACTACAATCGACTGCATAGACGAGCTGAGCTTTAAAATATCTCGACTGCTTGTTTAAACTCTGTTAAAAAGCATTTTATAACCAAAAATGTGTTTAAAAAGGCAACAAATCGTCCAAAAATAATTGCTTCGAAGAAAAACTGCCAGCCTGCACAGTTCTTCTCATTTTTCCAACCGGGCACTTAATGCAGCTTGCACTGCTTGCTGAGAATAGCGGTAAGTACAGCTTACTCTCACCCATACTGTTACAGTCTAAATGGCTCTGCGTTTGGCGCATTATATATAAGTTAGTATTAGTGCATAGGTGTGTGCGTAAGTAGATGATAGGCTTATTGTGCAGTATGGCGGACTCTGTCTTACGCAATGAGCATGATATGTTAGTGTTAGTTAAATATGCGAAGTGCCGTTTGAAAGGCGCCTATAAAAGCGGATAAGCAGTCCATTATAGGCTCAGTCTCTCTTGACCAGGTGCAGCAATTAAGCCAAATGCATTACTTCAAAATAGAAGTGCGAACCAAGCAAACGAGACTTGTGAAAACTCTTTAATTTTCTGAAATAATTATCTAAGTGAAATAAAATCTCAATCTTAGTCCCTAAACCAACGATAGAGCGAAGCTCGTTTCAACACAACTAAAAGGCCTTAAATACACACAAGAGAAGATCCACTTACCAACTGCTTGCTCTCGTACAAAGATTAGCACATTTTCGCGGCTATATATCGAACACTGGCATAAAACTCATGGCCAACTAATCTCTGAGAATCAACGCCCAATGTGCCAACACAGTGGGCAGTTCTTAACGACAGTCCACCTTCTTGACATCTGCCCAAGATTTGACAATATAAGACAATCGCTTTTCTCAAATAACATACCAACTTCACTACTTATAATTTTAAACGAAACTAATAAAGGATGATTCATTAAGACCTTTTTTTTCAATAGGGATTTTCGTGTGGATCACGCGTGATCCATGACAGCTGCCAAAGGAAAAGTTGTTCAGTATTCATTGACAAATCATCATGCAAAGACTTACACCTCAATAACGTTTACAAATTGTAGAATTGTACTGCGAAAATCACCGTTCTGCAAAGAATGTTTCTCGTGCGCTGAGATCGACTTATGGTCAACATAATCGACCCACCGAGCCCACAATTCGTAACACCATCACCAGTATTCATTGTTTGATGATACACGACCAAATCGACCACATCCAGCACGTAGTGAAGAGAATATAGCGGCGGTAGCTGACAGTGTTCACGATGACCGCGAGGAATCGATTCGGCGGCGATCGCAATAACTTGGCCTGTAGTATTCAACCACCTGGCGCATTTTAAAAAGGTTTAAGAAATTATCCCAAGAATTTCTTAGAATTTTAACCGGACCTCTGATGGAACCTTGCAGACATAGGAGACAACTGAGTACTATTGGTAACGTGAACTCGAACACATGCAGGTTTTGTGAGATTAAGGAGGAAAGCTCTCTACATATACTAGCCAGTAGAAGAATATCCTTACTCGGCGGGCATAGAATATTGATACATGATATCACCGGGTGGGACTCCATCATTTGGTCTTTTGGAAGACCTGGACTAAGAAGACGACATATGTCTCATCTCTTATAAACTTAGTGATATCCAAGCCAAAGCGAATGATTTCGAGATCCTTGCCAGAAAAGTTGCACTCTCAATAAACACATTCAAAACCAAAGCGATGCGTCTCAACCACACCAGCCAAGGTAGCATAACCATCTGGGGGAACATAATCTACTTTGTCAATAGTTTCTCATACCTTGGTACCACAATTTCCACCAGTGTTGGGTTGGATGAGGGTATAGAGAGTCGCCTCAACAAAGCGCGTTCCACATATGGAGAAACCAGCAAGTAAGCAGAAGAACAAAGCTGAGAATCTTCAATGTGTCCGTCAAATCGATGCTGTTGTACGGCAGCGAAACGTGGCTGGCCCCGCAGAGAATGATGTCATTCGTTAACAAGTGCCTAAGGATATATTCTAGATCAACTGGATACCAACGCGGAACTATGGCACTGTACAAGTGAAGTTCCTATCTGCACTGAGATAAAAACACGCACATGACGTTGGATGAGCCATCGAAGCAGCATTGTCAGGATGTCTCTGGAATGGAACCTCCATAGAAGCAGAGTGGGAAGGCCAAGAGCAATCTGGCGACGTACAATATTAAGCGAATTGTCCCTACACAACAGCAGCTGGGACACAGCTAAGCAAAATGCGCCCAATACGCTTGTACAAGCCCAAAGCTCCCCGGAGGAGTACCAAGAGGAAAAAAACATGATATCACCGGATTAAACCCATCTCCATTTACAACCTTGTCGTGGTGAGAGGGCTCATTAGGGAAGATGAAACCAAGAGCGATGCCGGAGGTAACATAGGTATCGGTGGGCCATCTATGCCGGTAAGGTCGAGGAAAAGTCGTGAAGGTAAGAGCATTCCACAACAAACCCTGATGCCTTTTTGGCAGCCAAATTGTCAGGTAAGCGTCTGTTTCCCCATATCAGGGGCGTCTTCTAACTAGAGAATGTTTGAAACCATCACTCATTGATTTTCGTAAAAGATGTCAGAATAACAAGAATGGAATGAAGTCTCCAAGGGGTACCTAACAATTATTGGTCAATCGTTCTTCTACGGCAGCCAGTACAGAGGATTTGGAGGTGCTAATTTCACGTTATAACGACAACACGATGACTGTAACCAATTTTAAGGCTCTATGCTCCACTTAGAAGTCTAGAATTTATAATAGTAGTAGTAAACCCATCCACAACCCATTATGGAGCTCTAAGGCTGGAAGGGGGCACAATAGATCTAACAGGTCGCAGAGCAGCATTCCCCTCGATTATTATAATTATTAAGTCCCAGTCGAGAAACCAGACCATAAACCACTAACCAGAAACTATTGCAAAGCAGCTTACAGCTAACTTCTAAAGCCCATCTCGTTGATAACCAATTAATTAAAATTTTCTATCGTGCTTATAAAAATAAGAATTTTACCTAAGCCATAAAGTCTGAACTACCAACTGAAAAATAATCGAGTATATTTTTTCTTTTTGCTGTTTATTTTAGCCCTTAAGCCAAGTACATAATATTTTTGGTACTGAAGCATTAACTTATTTTGAAATATGCGATAAAACTCAATTACCTAAAATGCTGCCTGTCAATCGAGCAAACATTCAATGTCATTCATGCCAGACTGCCTCACAGACTGACACGCCCATTATTGCTTTACCCAACTGCCTATGTACACCTATATATGTAAATACTTATATAAGAATTTGCCTTTGCTTTCAACTCCAGAACTCAATCCAAATGTCAATCAGTCTCAGCGCCCTGCTGGAATATTCAATCTATTCGATACAAAACCCAAAAACCAAAGCAGCTTTTTAATTGCCGACAAGTGTTAAATCTAGCGTAAGTGTAAGCCCCCCCAGCCACCGTCCATCTCCCCCAAGTAGCTGCCTGACTTAAGTGCAAACTTATGCCAATTATATAACACCCGTCCTCTATATATCGTATTTTACCTCTAATGTACTTATGCCATATGCATATAAAACTTTACATATACGATTTGGGCCAAGTTACTTTAGCTTTTAGTTGACTTTGGCTTTTGCTCAATTTGTTCGATTTTCCTTAGCTGCTTGCTGGCGGCCCCAAGACAAACCTTGGAAGAACTCTCAAGCAGATTACACGGATCATTAGCTCAAATGAGAAAGTTCACATGTTCGTTTCACACCAAACACGGCGCCAGTCTCCGTCTCCCTCAACGTCTCCGTGTCTCGATGTCTCCCGATGTCTCAGCTGAGCTTTAGCATTGTCCAGCACTTAATCAAATGCATGCCAAAGCCTGGGTGTGGGTGATGCCAGGGTTGCCAGGGTGGCCAGGGTTTCTGTTACTGCTGCGCCAGTGTTGGCAGACGGCAGCAAACTAAAGGACATGTAATGCGTGCAATTGCAAAAGCAACTACACTGACAGAAAATATTAGCAGCTGAGCAAGTTTGCTAAGAGTAAAAGTCTAGTCGGGGCAGAAATGCAAAAGTGCCAGGGCTAATAATGAGTGCAAGTTAAACAGCTATGCAGTGATGAACAAATGCCTGACTAACAACTTTAGCCACAACAATCCGATGTGTTTTTATTGGTGATCTTAATAAGTACTCAAATTATAAAATACAAATTAATAAAACTAATTTGAGCAAATAAATTAAAAAAATTCATATTTTCTGTAAGCGTTATTAATTATAAAAAAATATAAATTGTTTCAATATTAATTATGGAGCCATGTTCAAAAAAAACTTTTTTTTGTCAATATATCCATTTTTTTTCGATAAATTCTTATATGTTTATCTTTTCATTTTTCGACAACTAAGCTATTTTTGTTACAAAGTCAATTTTAAATTAATATTTCCCTTTTCATTTTCGATAAATTCGGTTATCCTATTTTTCCCTTAGTCACGACTTATCTAATATCTATTTTTGTTACAAGGAAATTTGCCTTATTGATATTTCCTTGTTTAATTTCCATTAATTTATTTCCTTCGTTTTTTTGATAAACACGACCTAGCTATTTTCTAAGGGAAATTTTCTTGAATGATATTTCCCTTATTTTTGATAAATTTGTTTATTTACCTAATTTTTATGATAGAAACGACTTAGCTATTTTTGATATAACGACATTTTTTTTTTATAATATAGCCCTTTTTATTTTTGTTAAATAGGTTTATTTCCCTTATTTTGCCAACAAAAAAGGCGTTAGCCATTTTTGCTCCCAGGGAAATATTCTTTATTAATTGGGTGCATAATTTTTATTAATATTTCTCTTCTTATTTTCGAAAAATTCATTTATTTGCCCTATTTTGCTGATAAACACGACTTAACTATTTTTGTTTAATTTCTTTAAATTCATACATTTCCGATTATTATTAGGAAATTTGCTTTATTAATATATCCTAGTTTAATTTCTTTAAATTCATTTATTTCCCTTATTTTTCTAATAAACAGGACTTAGCTGATTTTGTGACAAGGGAAATTTTCTTAAATAATATTTCCTTATTATTGTCGTTAATTTCGCTTTTATCCCTTAAGCTATTTTTACTACAAGGGATATTTTCATTATTGATATTTCTTTTTCCAATTTCCGTAAATTCATTTATTTCCTTTATTTCCGATAAACACGACTTAGTATTTTTTGTTAGAAAATAAATTTTCATTATTAATATTTCCTTTTTAATTTCCATAATTTCAATTATTTCCTTTATATTTCTGATAAACACGAGTTGGCAATTTTTTCTTTTTTATCTAAATTTCCTTTTTATTTCCGATTGATTCGTTTAATTTACGAATAAACACGACTCAGTAATTTTTGTTACAAAGAAAATTTCCTTTCTTGATATTTCCCTTTTGATTTCGTTTATTTCGCCTATTTTGCCGATAAGCACGACTTAGATATTTTTGTTACAAGGAAATTTACATTATTGATATTTCCTTGTTTAATTCCCATAAATTCATTTATTTCCTTAATTTTTGTGATAAGGCAAATTTTCTTGAATGATATTTCCCTTATTTTTTTTAATAAATTCGTTTATATCCCTTATTTTTCCGATAAACAGCAGTCAGCTATTCTTGTTACAAGGGATATTTTCATTATTGCTATTTATTGTTTTTAATTTCCGTAAATTCATTTATATTCCCTATTTTTCAATAAACACGGCTTAGCAATTTATGTTACTAGGGAAATTTTTGTTGATATTTCCAATTTTATTTTCGACAAACTCATTTCTGAAAAACACGACTTAGTTATTTTTTCACAAGCAAAATTTTCTTTATCGATAGTTCCCGGTTTATTTTCCTTAAATTCACATATTTCCCTTTATTTTCCAATAAACACGAATTAGCTATTTGTGGTAGAAGGGGAAATTTTAAAAATTAATATTTCCCTTTTTATTTTGAAAAAATTCATTTATTTACCTTATTTTTCTGATAAACACGATTTAGCTAGTTTTGTTACCAGGGAAATTTTCTATAATTTTTTTTATTTTTTTATTTTCGTTAAATTCATATATTTTGCCTATAAACACGACTTAACTATTTTGGTTACAAGGAAATTCGCATTATTGATATTTCCTTGATTAATTTCTTTAAATTCATATATTTCCCTTATTTTTCTGATTTCCCTTATTATTTTCGCATTGAAATCGAACCAATTCAAAATATGAGAAGATATTTTTTAACAAGCATCGTTTTGATTTTTAAAATAGCGAATTGATATCGAATGCATTAGTAGTAGTTCGAAATGTGGGAAGTCATTTTTTATCAAAAATCTTTTCGATCTCAAAATATCGCATTGGTATCGAACCTATTTTAGTAGTAGTATGGAAAGTGGGAATATCGTTTCAATTTGAAAAATATCGAATTTGCATCGAGCCCATTTTAGTAGTTGCTCTAAAAATGAAAAGATATTTTTAAAAAACCATCGTTTCGATTTCAAAATATCGCATTGTTATCAAAACTAATATAATAGTAGTTCGAAAAGTGAGCAGATATATTTTTACCAACTATCGTTTCGATTTTTAAAATAATGAACTGGTATCAACCCTATTATAGTTGTAGTTCAAAAAACGAGAAGAGTTTTTGTGCCAACCATCGTTTCGGTTTTCAAAATATCGAATATGTATTGAACCTATTATAGTTGTAGTTCGAAAATTAAGAAGTTATTTTTTACCAATAATTGTTTCGATTTCTAAAATATCGAACTGGTATCAACCCTATTAAAGTTGTAGTATGAAAACTGAAAAGTTATTTTTTACCAACAATATCGAATATGTATTGAACATATTATAGTAGATGTTCGAAAAGTAAGATATTATTTTTTAACAATCATCGTTTCAATTTCAAAATATCGCATTGATATCGACCCTTTTATAGTAGTAGTACGAAATATGAGAAGTTTTTTAGTGCCAACCATCCATTATAGTAGTAGTTCGAAAAGTGGGTAGATATATTTTTACCAACCATCGATTCGATTTTTAAAATATCGAATTTGTATCGAACAGAGAAGTTATTTTTTACCAACCTATTATAGTAGATGTTCGAAAAGTAAGATATTATTTTTTAACAATCATCGTTACGATTTCAAAATATCGCCTTGTTATCAAAACTAATATAATAGTAGTTCGAAAAGTGAGATATATTTTTACCAACCATCGTTTCGATTTTTAAAATAATGAACTGGTATCAACCCCATTAAAGTTGTAGTTCGAAAAATGAGAAGTTTTTTTGTGCCAACCATCGTTTCGATTTTCAAAATATCGAATATGTATTGAACCAATTATAGTAGATGTTCGAATGGTAAGATATTATTTTTTAGCAATCATCGTTTTAATTTCAAAATATCGCATTGATATCGACCCTTTTATAGTAGTAGTACGAAATATGAGAAGTTTTTTAGTGCCAACCATCGTTTCGATTTGAAAATATCGCATTGGTATCGAACCCATTATAGTAGTAGTTCGAAAAGTGAGCAACTATATATTCAATAACTCGTAAATTCTCTCAGTGTATTTTAAGCCGTCACTTGCGTAAAAGTTGTTTCGTCGTTTGTCAAGACATCTCCACGCCACCTCCGGTGGCAGAAGCCTTAAAAAAATTCCAATTGCATATCTGGAAAGTGCGACAGGCAAAGATAGATACCAGTTACAGGCGAACAAACAAAGACAGAGCCAGCGAGGGTGGCTTAAAGAGTTGGGTTGGGACCAGCGTGTAGCTTAGTCTAACTTATATATGTAACGTCGTCGTAGTATTGTTATTATTGGAAGCCATTGTTGGTGTCCTTGTCATTGCCTGATTGAAACGAAGTTACTTTTAAGCGCACAAATACACGCAGACTAACAGAGGATGACATAGCTGTAAAGGAAGGGGCGGCGCGGGGGTAAGGACGAAGCCAGCGAAGCATATGTGCAGTTATTTGTGGAATTTTGATGGATTTTCGCAACTGATTTGAGCACATTAAGGACAAGCAAATCAATTGAGCACAACTTGGTGTAACCAAATGCGTACCAGTACCAGGCGTAGTTGCCGCTAAGAGGAAGGGAGTTGAGCTGAAGCTTAAGTTCCAGGATATTGGCGGGTTGAGGTTTTAGGGGGGGGCGGCTACGAGCTGTGTGTTGTTGTGTAAGTGCAAAGCAATGTCTGTTTGTTTGTAACGCCATTTTGCTGGGTTTCTTATTGATGAGCGGCAAATGCAATGGCTACAGTTACAACAACTACAACAAGGAGTTTGGTCCTGCCCAAATGTTACGCATACGCCACATTGCCTTACTCCAGGGCTACACAGCTAAAGCTAAGCGTGTAAATGAGTGTAGGGAAGCAGGGAGAGCCCGAAACTGTGTGGCCAGTCTACAAAGTAAAACCATTTGCATGTTGAAGCATCTGCAGGAGTTTAATTATACTCTATCAGGAACAAGGATCAAGGTTATTATAGACTAGAAGATGATCAGTGTGAACACGGTTTTTGAAAGAACACATCTTTGTCTCTATCAACATCTTGGGTATGGATTACAATATGCGATAGTTGCATAATATTTAAGAAGAGATAATGCTCCTATCGAACATTTTATGCCCATTATTTTTGAAAGCGAATGTTTGGTACCAAATCCGACTTTTTCATATGCAACAGTAATTAAAACGAATCAGCAAAAAAGGTTTAAAAAAGAACTCATTTTATTCGGAAATAATTTTTTAAAGATACTCTGATATTCTTAGATTATATTTATGACCACTTCAAGTTTCATATATTCTGGTAATTATTTTAAATTATTAATTTTTAACTCAGTCTAACAACTATAATGCAAAGTCAAAACGAAATTTCCCTTGTCACAAAAATTTCTAAATCGCGTTTATTGGAAAAATAAGGCATATCACAAAATTTATTTC
The DNA here is from genome assembly GCA_037043745.1 of Chymomyza amoena. Classification (NCBI taxonomy): domain Eukaryota; kingdom Metazoa; phylum Arthropoda; class Insecta; order Diptera; family Drosophilidae; genus Chymomyza; species Chymomyza amoena. The sequence continues at coordinate 23,739 of JBAMAX010002895.1, forward strand.
AATTAACAAAGGAAATATCAATAATTTTCCTTGTACAAAAAATAACAAAGTCGTATTTTCAGAAAAATAAGCGAAATATACGAATTTGTCGTAAGTAAAAAGGGAAATAAAACTTAAAAAAAATTTCCCACGTAACAGCACTTGTTCGTGTTTATTAGAAAAATAAGGCAAATAAATGAATTTTTTAAAAATGAAAAGGGAAATATAAATTTAAAAAATTTACCCTTCTACCAAAAAAAGCTAATTCGTAAAATAAGGGAAATATATGAATTTAAACCGGGAACTATCGCTAAAGAAAATTTTGCTTGTGAAAAAATAACAAAGTCGTGTTTTTCAGAAACGAGTTTGACGAAAATAAAATTGGAAATGTCAACAAAAATTTCCCTAGTAACATAAATTGCTAAGCCGTGTTTATTGAAAAATAGGGAATATAAATGAATTTACGGAAATTAAAAAAATAAATAGCAATAATGAAAATATCCCTTGTAACAAGAATAGCTGAATGCTGTTTATCGGAAAAATAAGGGATATAAACGAATTTATCAAAAAAATAAGGGAAATATCATTCAAGAAAATTTGCCTTATCACAAAAATAGCTAAGTCGTGTTTATCCAAAAAAATAAGGAAATAAATGAATTTATGGAAATTAAACAAGGAAATATCAATAATGTAAATTTCCTTGTAACAAAAATATCTAAGTCGTGGCAAAGTAGGCGAAATAAAGGAATTTAACGAAAATCAAAAGGGAAATATCAAGAAAGGAAATATTCTTTACTGAGTCGTGTTTATCCAAAAAATAAGGCAAATAAACAAATCAATCGAAAATAAAAAAGAAAATATTAATAAAGAAAATTTCCTTGGCAAAGAAAAATTGGTAATTTGAGTTTTTCGGAAAGTAAGGGAAATAAATGAATTTATGGTAATTAAAAAGGAAATATCTATAATGAAAATTTATTTTCTAACAAAAATTACAATTTCGTATTTATAGAAATACGGGAAATAAATGAATTTACGGAAATTAGAAAAAGAAATGTCAATAATAAAAATATCCCTTGTAGCAAAAGTAGCTATAGGGATATAAACAAAATTTTTGAAAATAATAAGGGAATTATCATTTAAGAAAATTTCCCTTATCACAAATAATAGCTAAGTCGTGTTTATCGGCAATCTAAACAAATTTAATGAAAATCAAAAGGGAAATTTCAAGTAAGGAAATTTTTGTTGTAACAAAAATTACTGAGTCGTGTTTATCCGAAAAATAAGGCAAATAATCGAATCACTCGAAAATAATACAGGAAATATTGATAACGAAGAAAAATTGGCAACTCGTGTTTATCAGAAAAATAAAGGAAATAATTGAAATTATGGAAAAGGGAAATATGAATAATAAGTCGTGTTTATCGGAAATAGAGGATATAAATATATTTACGAAAATTAGAAAAAGAAATATCAATAATGAAAATATCCCTAGTAACAAAAATAGGTTTAGGGATATAAACAAAATTGTTGAAAATACATAATAAAGGAAATATCATTCAAGAAAATTTCCCTTATCGCAAAAACAGCTAAGTCGTATTTATCAAAAAGAAAAAAAATTAAGGAAATAAATGAATTTATGAAAATTAAACAAGGAAATATCAATAAGCTAAATTTCCTTGCAACAAAAATAGCAAAGTCGTGTTTATCGGCGAAATAGGATAAATAAAGGAATTTAACGTAAATCTAAAGGGAAATATCCATAAAGAAAGTTTCCTTGTAACAAAAATTGCAAAAACCATATTTATTAGAAAAATAAGGGAAATATTTCAATTTATCGAAAATAAAAAGGGTACATTATGGACAAAAGATCTGTTTTCCGAATTTAAATACAAATTTTTCGGTTTGTTGTTATTCGTTTTCCAGACTTTTGCTGATTTATATGGAAAAGGAATTAGGTATGCTAAAATCTAGCGCGGTTCCCCAGCATTGAGATTCTAATTTGGGATCTAACAGACTCTAAAATCATTTTATTCATACAGACACACGCCTGTCACGCCTCCTTTGTACGAACTTATATGCTTGTAAAGGGTATACAAATATTTTACTGCGTATTTGCCTATCCTGGCTGAAGTTGCGTGCAAAGTTAGGTTTTACGATGCAGGTTTTTCGGATAATTTTGCCCCCAAGTGAAGAAAATGGCGGCTAAAAGTTAAAATGTAAAACTTGTTTCATCAAACCAACTTACAACTTGGCACATGTGCACTTTTCGGGGATTAAAGAGCAGCGAAGAGGGGCAAAAATATGCACCAAATGCTGTAGCTTAAAGGTGTTGAGGAAAAAGGATTAATTTTAATACTAAGCAGCTGCACAGGACAATGTTGGAGTGCGAGCACGCAGGGAGCGGAGCCACCTAAAGTATTTTGTAAAACAAGAAGGGAGAAAATTCATGGAACATATGTGTACAAAATGTTTTTCGAAGAGGCTATAATTTATGATAATGTTATGGAAGTTGGGATAGCTAAGAAATTAAGAAGTGGAAGAAGTTTTTATAACAAAGTGGCTCTAACAATATAATAAAAAGAAGGTGGTGTGCAGAAGGTATTATAAAGACTAATATAATCCTAAAATAAAAAATGGACTATTTTGGTTAAGTAGTCAAACAGTGTCAAACTTCTCAAATTCTCTTACTCTTTTCGATATATTCACTTTTTTTCCTGCCTTTACGGGCTATAGTTTCGAAATTAGACGAGCAAACCCGAAAGTAAAGCAAATTCGTGTTCACTCAAACTGCGAAAAATTTTACCGTCCTAGGTTTAAAGGATTATAACTTCGATATTAGACGTCTTAGTTCGCAATTCGCACAAATTCGTGATCAACTAAAATCCGAAATATTGGAACGTCCCATCTTTAAATAGCCTTAACATCCAAATTAGACGATTTGCTGAGAAAATATAGTAAAATCATGGTGGGCAGTTGGTATTATAAAGACTCATAAAATACTAAAATAAAGCATTAACTATTTCGCTGAAGTCTTCACAATGTCAAATTTCGAATACATTTTAATAAAAAAATCACTTTTTGTAGTGTCTATAATTCTTTCAAAAATTTCGCTAACTCTGTAATTAAATTCTCATATTTTCTTACACTTTATTATGCTGTTTTTCAAATAAATTGAAAAAATAAAAAATATCGGCCGTGCTCACGAAAATTGAAAACGAATAAATTTTGAAAATTTCACATTTTTTATTGTCAAGAACTTCTCAATTTGTCTAAAACTTTTCGATAAATTGTCATGTTTTCCGGTACTTTATTTTGTTGTATTTTAAATAAATTTTAACAAATATCGTCCTTGTTCCGGAAAATACAAAAAAAATTAATTTCATTCACAATTTTAACTGTCAGTAACTTCTTAATTTTTCTAACTGTCCTTGATAAATTCTCATAATTTCCTGAACTATTCTTTAAATAAATTTTAGAAAAATATCGTTCAAGCTCCGGAAAATCAAAAACGAATTTATTTTTTTCGATTTGTTTTTTTCGGGAGCCCAATTTCACATTTTCTTCTGTCATTTACCTTTTAGATTCTCTAACTTTTCGATAAATTCTCATATTTTTCTGCTTTTTATTATGTTGAATATTTTAATTAATTTTAACAAATATCGGCCGTGACATTTTTTTCGTTTTCTGTTTTTCGTGAGCCCAATTTCACATTTTCTATTGTCACTAATTTCTTAATTGATCTTTTTTCGATGAATTTGCATGATCTCCTGCACTGTTTTTCAAATAAATTTTAACAATACTATCGAATAATAATATCGAATACAATTTTTTCAATTTTGTTTTTGCGTGCTCCCAACTTCACATTTTTTGTTGTCAGTTTCCCTAACTCTTTCCAAGAAATTCTCACATTTTCCGGCACTTTTTTTTGCTGTCTTTAAAATAAATTTTAACAAATATCGAATAAAATTTATCGTTTTCGTTTTTGCGTGCTCATTTTTCTGCTGTGGTTATCTTTGTACATCTTTTGATTGAAATTAACCAAGACTTTGTTATTTTTATTACAAGGCAAATTCAAGACTTGAACCATTTATGCAAGTCATGAGCATTTTTTTATGCAAGACACGAACCATATGAACGTATGCCAAAAATAATCGTTTTGGGTGTTGCAAGTCATTTTTTTGGCTTAAATCAGCAAACAAAGTAACTAAAAATATTTATTAATCAATATCCTGTACGAAATTGGCCTTAATGAAATCTATAAATATAAAAAAATATTTCAAGAATTTATATTCGAATTGAGCTTTCTGCCTCTCCTCTTAATTTCTAATATCCTAAAACTTTTCTTATTGTCTTAGGGATGGATTGTTAATAAATATATTTGAAAAAAAGTAATTAAGTTTTTAGGCTGCCGGAATTTTATAGGCTGGAAAAGTGAATTTGGGGCTAAATTCACTACAAGGACACTTTTAAGGTCTTCTTAAAATTCATACTTCGTTATGATAATAAGAATAATTTCAAATGGCATCTCTAGGCTATTTTTAATCAGATTTCGGCCAGAGTTTGTCGTTGGCCAACCTAAAAATACAATATTTTGCACCATAAGGGATGACTTTGAAGCTTCTGCTTCGTGATTTAAAGCCTAGAAAGGCAGAAATATCCTGTTTCCGCAGGTAGATCCTTCGGATATGAGACCAAATCGTAGCTGATGTAATTAAATATATTCCTGTGCGTATAAGTAATCAGATACATCACTCGTAAGATCCTTCCACATTACGTTAATATCAGACTATATTATGAAGGGATTTCGGCAACCGATTCGTTCTGAACATAGGTTAAAATTATACCTTATGTTTTGTAATTCTTAATAAATACCATCAAAATCATCCAAATTACCCGTTTTTCACCAAATTCAGGCTTCTTTGGTGCTTTTTCATAAAAATTTTGAGCTATTGTATAATGTAGTATATAAGCCTTGGCATACTATTGATATAGGATGATTTCCGACCTATTCGGACCACCTCACTTTTTAACACTATATGCAGTTTAGTAACAATAAAAATTAATTCCGATCTAGTATTTTGGAAAGTTTTCATATAATAAGTATCAAACTGCCGGTTGGTGCATTTAGAGCATCCTCCAATTATAGGAAATGCATCCCCGCCTTAGTTTATTGAGTAGATTTGACCTCTCTCTCTCCTATCTCTCTCGGGAGCTATGCGTACCTGTCCGACAGCTGTCATGGAGTCAAGGACTGACTGAATCACACCACTGCACATTTTCATCCAAAAGTCAGCCATGGGAGAGACTACTATGTATCCAGATCATAACTGGACTCTTGGCAAGTGACACTGGTCATGCCGCACTTATATACTATATTACTATATTACCTTCATGGCGTATCGATATGCTCTAAATCAGATCTTATGATCATGAAATTATTTCATAACAAGAAATTTAGATCTCTTTTCCCAAGTCGGGGGACTTGTGCTGATGGCAGCCCCTGTGAAAACCTCCAGTGGCAACAATGGTTCACGGATGGCTGCAAAACTGAGCAGAGTGTAGTTGTTGGAGTCGTTGGACCCAACACCAGAACCTCTACTTCAATGGACATCTGGCCCAGCGTCTTTCTAGCAGAGATTCATGCCATAGAGATCTGCGCCCATAGTATCCTTCACAAGGGAACTAGGGCAGCAATTATCTGTATTTACTCAGATAGCGAAGCTGCTATTAGGGCATTATCATCTTGGAGCATCTCCCCGAGGATGGTTAAAGAATGCCAGAGTTACCTCCAAATCCTATCCTCCCGCAACAAAGTCATGTTATGTTGGGTACCTGGACACTCAGGGCTGGATGGTACACGATTGCTGACGCTTTAGCACGACAGAGTGCCTCCACCTTGACAACATCTTCTGCGCCTTTCTGTGGTATTGGTTGGTCCACAATCAAGACCATGAAAAATGGGTTGCGGGAGAACATATGAGATACTGGTTTTCCTTACCGGGGCTGCGTCAAGCAAAAGTGCTTTGACAAGCGATCCTTTGGTTGCGATCAAGACAAAAGGTCTTGGCAGACCGGATCTAACGCTCCTGGTAGTTTACCTATCTGGCCACCACATTGTTAGATACCATCTACAGAAAACTGGCCTATCGGACCCTTCAATGAAACCACCAGACTTGTTCTACGTGACTGCCCAGCGCTGGCATGGGACAAAGCCCGTCACATGGGAAAGGAGCGGAGTAGTCCCTACCATCTTCGGTCAATACCAACAAAAGACCTACTACTATTCATGTGGAAAGCAGAAAGTCTTTTGCCGTAATTTATGGGTTTGGTACAAAAGATCTTATGGTCGCAAAGCCCCAACTCTTTGTGAGGGAAAAAAAATTAATTTTTCCAATGTAAAACAGACAAAACTTTTCTCTCAGTGCAAAAATCATTCCTAGGGACACACGTAATTGCAGCGTATTCCATAGTCGGTGACTGTCTGTCTGTTATGTATGTGTATGCGTGCTTGTTCGTCTGTGTGTGCTGCGTGTGTGCAGCTGTGTGTGTGTGCGTGTGGCATGCCTTTGATGAGGTGTTGCAAAATATTTGCTGTTAGAACAAAAACCAAATTTGAAATGTAGAGAAATATTTACAGCAGAGCGCACACACACATAGAACAACAACGACAACAACAACAACGAGGACGACGACAAGTACAAATGAGAGAAAGAAAGCGAGAAACGTGAGCGCATAAGAAGCAAAAACGAAACGAAACGAAAGAAAGAGCAACGAAAGCAAACAGTAAAATATCCAAATATCCATTTCTCACTCAATGCGTTGTGTTTGCTCGTTGCTTGCTTCCTTTGCTTCCTTGCTTCCCTGCTTCCCACGTTCCTTCGTTTCGTTTGTTTATTTGTGTTTGTTTGTTTGTTTGTTTTGGCAAGTTGCTGCACAATTAAACTGCAAATCATGCCATGGATTTGGTAAGAGCTTGCAACAATAACAACAACAGCAAGAGAGCCAGCGAACAAAAACAACAAACAACACATTAAAAATGAAAAGCATTGAAAAGGAGAACACTCACACACACACACACACACACACACGCACAATCGCACACACATGTGCATTGGAGTGCATGCGTGTGTATGTGTGTGAAAAATAAAAAGGCATCGAATCAAGAATCATTAAGAGTAAGCTTAAATATATGGAAGGAACAGAGAAAGCTACGATGACGACCATCATCAGAGAATACGATTAGGAAATACTTAAGAGATGGATGCAGAGAGGGCAGCGGATGGGGGAGAGTGGAGATGGAGAGCGAGAGATACATCGAATACAAAGTAAGCAAAAGAGTGATAACCTCAACTGTTTGTAACGATGTAGCTGCTGAAAATGACTTTTCTTCTGCAAGAAGGATTAAGGATGAAGGAGTTGAGAGTCACACAATGTTGGTACAGCTCAAGAACACTTGGTTACAAAAGTTTTCAACGACAGATGGCGCTGTACTTTCTTAATGTGTTTATGGGCTTTGAGGTCCAAAACTGAAGTCTAGTACGCAGCAGCGCGAATAATAATACTATAAATAGTAAGTGAGTGAAGGGTCAAGAGACTAGCAAATGAACAGATTACATAACACCAGTACTGGACTTCAAGAAGAGGTTCAGATTCCCGACGCGAAAGGAGTGGGACATGAACAGGGTAATGAGAGCAGACGCAGCGGCTATCTATACTGACGGATCCAAGATGGATCGCGGTGTAGGAGCAGGAAGAACTCGAAGTATCTCTCTCCTATCGCCTAGGCAGCAGAAACAGCATCTTCCAGGCGGAAGTTTTTGGCATCAGAGAAGCATGTAAGGTGTTGAATAACCATCCGAGTCAGCTGGCGGAGGTGTGTATATTCTCGGACAGTCAAGCTGCTTTGCTGGCGATCAAATCGCCAACCGTGAACTCAGAAATCATCAGACAATTCAAAGAAGATCTCAATGCCCTTGCAAGCAGAATGAACATCGCACTCGTATGGGTTCCCGGACATAGGAACGTATACGGGAATGAAAAGCTGATGAACTGGCGAGAAAAGCAGCGGAGGTAGCTGTCAAATACCCCCTCAGCGCTATCAAGAGAGAACTTCTTCTGCGAGCTCAGAACAAGGCTGAAACCAGATGGAAAAATATTGGCACTTGCAAGATTGCAAAGGAAATTTGGCCGCGATACAAGCGTAGAACGGCCGAACTGCTAAGCAAGCCAAGAACAATGATCTTCAGAATAGCATCGACAATAACCGGACATTGGCCGTTAGGAGACCATGCAAAGAAAATGGACTGGCTCTACAACGTCAGATTCCGAAGCTGTGACCAGGAGAACACAGATGAGACAGTTTATCATTATTTATGTGAGTGCCCACGATTGGGGTCCTTACGCCACAGAGCACTAGGAAGCTTCGCGTTAGGAAGCCTACGTGACTTGGCAGAAAAGAACATAGACGACATCAGAAGGTTTATTAATGGATCGAGATGGTTTGAATAAACCGAACAGCAGTGGTTCCCATAAGTGGTGTAACAAAATGGCGCATTAGCGCTAATTGAGTTTGAATATATTTTCACTCAAACGGCACCCAAACCAACCAAATGTAATTTGGTAATTTTCTCTTTCAGAGAACACGGGAAAGTACAGACCATCTGGAGTTGGAAATAAGTTCTGGTAAAGATGTCGAAGAAACAGTCGATTTGTTCACAGAGAAAATTCATCAAGCCAACACCCAACAAAAAGCAATGATTAGACAGTATGATTTAGATCAATCAACTTACGGCCGAACTTTCCGATTTACTCTTATGGAAGCGACGACTTTGGTGGAGATTGCAAGCCAGTCATCACCCTAGGGACAAAGCCACATGGAAATAAGCTGAAAGAGAGTTAAAAGAAGCACTTCAAGTCCACAGATAGCAAGGGTTTGAAAGACCTATAATTTATGGAAGGCCTCACATAATATAAAAACACAACCTTTCCGAACAGTCCCTCTAAAACGTCAGAATGGCAAGCAGAAATATTTGCCAATCACCTTGAATAGCGCTTGACTTCTTTCAGTCTAGCCACATATCAGGATCTGGACAAGACTCTTAATGAGTCCCAATAAAACCCATAAGAACTGAGCAACTTAAAAACACAATATACCATTCAACACTGAGAGCTCTGCCACCAAAAACTATTCTTTTTATAACAATGCTATCTATATTAAGGGCAGCATTTCCCTGCCCAATGGAAAACTGCATGGATAACTATGATTCAAAAACCCGACAAAACGGAGAGTGACCCGGAATCTTACAGACCAATCACTCTCCTTCCCATACTGTCTAAAGGATGGGAAGAGAGT